>JASAND010031057.1:0-25359 GCA_030248195.1 Trissonchulus latispiculum
GTTTGACAATTTATTTTCAAATTTTTATGCTTTTGTATAATAATGAAATATCGGCAGTTTCTATTTGGACAACCCAAAGGTAGGGTGTTGCCTCCTCTCCTAAAACCCCTCCCCTCGATACGCCCATGATTAAAGTGTATCTGCACCTTTTTAGACAGCCCGGATCCAGCTCCCAGATTTACAGTTTGTGGACGTTTGTCTGGATTTTTCTGTTCCCGTTTTTCGAACCGTGGTTCAGTTGGGCAAAGATTTGGGTAATAAGTTTACTGCTGCCACACTTTGGTCCTTTAAGCTGGATGCTTGTGTGTAACTGGTTTTAAAGAGTCAAGTAATTGGGAAAGTTTTATTTACATTGTTTTTACTGAAAAAAACGGTTAGAAGGGCGGGAGGTCCACTCAGTGTGTGTGAAGAGGAACATGATAAAGTCATTATAAAAATGATTGATTGCAACAACAACAAAGACAGCTGCGTTAACTAACTAAAACTTCAAATATAAATGCGAAATTTAAGCGCCTAAATTTCTGCATATGCTGGATCAGGTTTCGGCCATTGGAATAGAAATTATTCTGAAAATCAGTTTTTAGAGAACTTTAGTACATTTTGCTTTTGAAAAGCCGGAAGTTTATCCGATGCACTTGTTAAGATAAAATGTATACGTACTCGGTGAAGCCAGAAATTTTTTCAAAGCAATTTGGTTGTGCTTAATCCTGTTGAACCGGATGTAGAATGTAGGATGTTGAACCACTCATACTATTGAATATTGTACATAAATTACAAGAAGTGGTTCTTTCGTGTTGCCCCGATTTTCTTGATTTGATAGTTGCATTTTATTAGCTGTCTAGTCTAGCTCTCGATTAATATGTATTGCACGTACCTACGTATCTGTTTTGTATTGCTAGTTGTTTGCTTGTTGTAGGTATCCGCCATCCAGAAGAGCTCTCCTTTAAGCGCTACATTGACAGGGATCAGCTGAAGAAGCCGCTCAGTTGTCTGGACGTTGATCGTCGTCACAGTGTCCCAGGCGGTCCCGGACAGCCGGGCAAAAAGGACAAAAAACATCTGCTAAAGTCTGGTCATAGTACCAGCCTTCTGCACCATTCGGACTCGGCCTTTTCCCAGTCCGGCTTTGACCTGTCCTCTGCCTCTGCCGGGGGGTCCAGCCGCCTGTACGTGGGCGGTTCAGGAGCCGGCCTGAGTCCTTCCTACAGCGCCTCGGCCCATAACCTTTCCCCTTCCTCCCCGGGCGGATCGACGCTTCCCTTTGCTGCTATGGTTGGTTTCCTTTTCTGTTTTTTGACATTGTTTTTATTTCTGTCTACTGGCGCTTTTTCCTACAGGAGGGGGGGTATGGGGAATGGGGGCGGCCCTTCCAGAAATCGGTTCCTCCGGACTTGGGTCGCCCCCCACAGAACCTCCCTTGAACTCAAAAGTGCCATGAAAAATATGTTTTTGGGAGTAAATTTTGAAACATTTTCCGCTTTTGCCCGGATTTATTGTACTTTTTCATATTTGTCAGCACGTTTCAGCTCAAATTTAAGTCATTTTATTTAGGGAAAAGCCAGGATTATACAGGAGTCGGAATAAAAAATGAGCTGTCGAAATTAATTTCTTTTTGATAATCATGGGGGAGCTCGGAGAGCCCCCCATAATATGAGCTATAAAGGCACTTTGCGGATTTTGAAAAGTGCTAATTAGGCATAACTAATTAACGGGAAGGAATTAAGAGCTAATATTTACATTTTTGAAATCTCCAGGCCGAGAGCTTTCGAATGATACCAAACTTGCCCGGAAAAAATGAACTTTGAAAAAATCGACTTTCTCTTACGGGTTTGAAAGTGGGGTTTTTTTCTCTGTATTCAGCATGATTTTTGTCAATTTTGTGTTAACTCGATTTTTCGAACGGCCCATAGGAAAAATTTTTCTATACTATTTTTTGAATATCTAGGCAATGGTACTTAGCAAGTTTATGTTTTTTTTCCGAATTTCGATCTGGTTCGATTTTTATAGATGGTCAAAAATGGAAAAAATAGCGTTTTTGGACACCTTCAAGCTGAAAAATTTCGTTCAAGTGAAAAAGTCCGAAATTTTGAAAATTGTCTAAAAACAGGCAAAAACAGCGTTTTTCGGCCTTGGGGTGGTACCCATATATAGTAAATCGGGGTCGCTGAACACGATGAGCATAGTGCCGACGCCGTATCTCGCCTGGTTCATCTGGTTCAACTGGTTCAAAGTTGAACCAGTTCCTGGTTCAAGCTACTGGAGATAGCTAGAAGGCTGAAATTTTGCATACAAAGGTTATTGGGCATGGGGAATTCACTGGTGGTGTTACTTTGGTGATCCGACTCATGGCTGGCCAGATCTGGTTCAACTGGTTCAAAATTGAACCAGTTCCTGGTTCAAGCTACTGGAGATAGTTGGAAGGCTGAAATTTTGCATACAAAGGTTATTGGGCATGGGGAATTCACTGGTGGTGTTACTTTGGTGATCCGACCCATGCCTGGCCAGATCTGGTTCAACTGGTTCAAAGTTGAACCAGTTCCTGGTTCAAGCTACTGGAGATAGTTGGAAGGCTGAAATTTTGCATACAAAGGTTATTGGGCATGGGGAATTCACTGGTGGTGTTACTTTGGTGATCCGACCCATGGCTGGCCAGATCTGGTTCAACTGGTTCAAAATTGAACCAGTTCCTGGTTCAAGCTACTGGAGATAGCTGAAAGGCTGAAATCTTGCATACAAAGGTAGTTGGGCATGGGGAATTCACTGGTGGTGTAACTTTGGTGATCCGACCCATGACTGGCCAGATCTGGTTCAACTGGTTCAAGGTTGAACCAGATCCTGGTTCAAGCAACTGGAGATAGCTAGAAGGCTGAAATCTTGCATACAAAGGTTGTTGGGCATGGGGAATTCACTGGTGGTGTAACTTTGGTGATCCGACCCATGACTGGCCAGATCTGGTTCAACTGGTTCAAAGTTGAACCAGTTCCTGGTTCAAGCTACTGGAGATAGCTGAAAGGCTGAAATTTTGCATGCAAAGCTTATTGGGTATGGGGGTTATGGGTAAAAGTTAATATGAGCTATGATGGTCAACATTTAAATGTGTCAAGGACAAGATTTAAAATGTTTTAATATGAGCCAACATCTAAATAAGTAGAGGACAAGATGTAAACGGCTAATATGAGCCGCTACGTTTCTCTTGGGCTCATATTGACGCGACTAAAATGGCAAACATATACAGTTTATGGTTGGCATATAAGCATCAGTGTTTATAAACGATTTGATTGGCTTGGGAATATTGAATTAATGTGATGATTGAGATGATAACTTCAAATGTGATTTCTCAAGATTTCACAACATGTGTAAGTTCCACATTTTCGTTTCTTCATTAGATTGGACTTCGGTTTCGTTTTGTTGACTTATATGGTAGTCTTAAATGTATATATACTTGGATGTAGCGGTGGAGAAGAAAACATGTACGTACAGCTTTGCAAAATTAATGTTTATGCGTCGTTATTCATGCAAGCCATTTCAGTGTTGGATTAAAAGTAAGCAAAAGCTAAATGAGCGTCAATATGAGCCCAAGAGAAACGTAGCGGCTCATATTAGCCGTTTACATATTGTCCTCTACTTATTTAGATGTTGGCTCATATTAAAACATTTTAAATCTTGTCCTTGACACATTTAAATGTTGACCATCATAGCTCATATTAACTTTTTCATGCGACTGCAAGGAGCATTTTTCATACTTGTTGGCTTTCTTTAAATTAACGTTTTTATTGTATTTTGAAACATTTTTGAAAGATTTCTGTTATGCCAGAACCGTTTTTGTATATGGTCTATTTTGTTTTGCTTGCCGAAATATACTTTAATTTATAGCAGAAAGTTTGAAAAAATTTTTGTATTTCTAATTATTTGTTAAAGTACTAGTGGTAAAGTTGAATTTAATACTTGCACCAGGTTCAAATTTGCGTTATGCTCCCGCTTCTATTGGCTCTGCAATTCTTTCGTAGTTTTTTAAGTCGTTAAAAGGACGGGTTCTTTTTGATTTATGACCAAAATATTAACCTTTGCGTGATCAGTGATAGAAATGGGCAGCACAGAGGTTTTCAGTGTTATCTAAGATTACTACGTACTTGTACTACCTCTATGCTGTTAATTTTTTATCTGCTGTTTTCTAGGGTGTTGGTCCACCGGGCACCCTTAGCAAGGTCTCTCCCAGCTATCATACCCTGAATGGTAGGAGTCCCAGTTCCCCGTCTAGTCAGTTCAGTGTTTCATTGGACGGTTCCGCCACGGAGGTTGACCAAGCCTTTGTCTTCAGTCCACGAATGGACACTTCCAAAGCCCTGGAGGGAATGCTGAGACCGAAAAACTATGCTCAAAAGGCCAATCTAAACAGAGGGTGCGTCGTAAATTTGTAGTTATAATTTTACTGTATTCGTATTTACGGTATTTCAGTTTGCGTGCTGCTTGGTTTTTGCAACGGCTTCTTCTTCTTCTCACATTCCTGGAGCACGGTCAAAGCCATATAAGCTGATCTCCTGGAACCCAGATGCAGTCACAGATAATCCAACACCAGTCTTAGCGAGTTGAGGCTGATCTAAGGCCATGTCATCTGATTAAAGAACTGATCAGCTGGTTCTACGGATGGCTGCCCTTCGCTCGGGGCAATTTAGGGATGATTAGTGGCTAAATCGTTAATTGAGTGACGAAGATTAACACCAGTTCCAATAGTGTAACTGGTGCCCCAGGGGAAACAGAATCCATTTGGCACGCTGGTCAACTCGCCAGAGAGCACGTGGAAGGATCATCGTCCAGTAGGAGATCTCCAACCGGACACGGATTCTTTTGCTCCAACAGCTCTGAGGGTAAAATGTAAGTTTCTTTTGCGAAATAAGAGCAGCATATAGCTTTTTTTGATGATTTTTCTTTTTTGTTACGCATCCTTGGCTTCATTTCAGGTGGCTGGATTCTTCTAAGTCATTATTGGAACAGGGGATCGGTGAATTTGATACTATCCTTCTACGATTCAAATACCTAACCTTCTATGACATGAAAGTCAAGGTATAGCATTTGAAAAGTTTCCTTTACTCCATTCTTATCTTGATTGCGGGATAGCAGTATATTAGTAATTAATAATTTTGGAGTTGTGTACTAATTTCAATAATAACTTAATTTTCATTTTTGAGTTTTCTCGAATGCAAAATGTTTCACCTTTTCCTTATAGTATGACCTGGTACGAATAAATCAGTTGTATGAGCAGGCAAAGTGGGCCATCCTTTCTGAAGAGATTGACTGTACAGATGAAGAAATGCTGATGTTTGCTGCTCTCCAGGTAGATTTTGTTTCACTAGATGTAGAATTAATAGCATTTAACATGATGTCGCATAAAGAAAATATAGAAAATAATAATAGAAAATGATGTTGTATAGCAGCATTCAATCATCAGAACTCCTATCAAACATCATATAGTTACGGAGTGCCCATGATGAGGCAACCTGGAAATTTAGTTAAATTTAAAATGTTGGAAAATGTTTAAATGTTTTTGAAAATATTGTTTGAAAACTTTCGTTTACAGTTCAAGTACCAACGTTTTTCACTGAGCATATTGTATGCTGCTAACTCTGTTGTTTGCTGTCTCTGTTTTAGCTTCAAGTTCAGCTTCAAGCCACCATAGAGGCAAAGAAGGCCGGCCAGCAGCAGAACGGTGGCTTAGTCAACGGCAACGGTCTTCATGTCCTTGGAAATGGGAAGGTTAACGGTACCGCTGCCCACGATGATGTGGAAGCGGCCCTAAATGAGCTTCAGACCACCCTTGAAGGGAGCACCCAGTTGGGCGGCCCCACCCCAGCCGGGCCAGGGTTCCTGGGTGACTCGGGTCTCCCTGGTTCCACGGTCAATGGTTCCTCGTCCGGTGGTCGTCGTCCAGCCCAGAACGATATCACGGCCATCCCTGAGCTGACAGAGTCCTTGAAATACTTGAAGTATGCTCTGGCTTTCACTGTAACTACTGTAAAAAGAGTCTGCCTGAAGTATGCAATTTTGAGTAACGTGCTGGCAGTTTTTTAGGGTTTTGAAAATGGGTGAGAGGGGGCTTTGCTCCCCCTACGGAGAGGGGAGGGGAGTGCAAGTGAGGGGTGTCGAAAAGTGGAGGGGGCACCCCCTCACTAAAAATGAAAAATACCAGTCGTGAAGCGTGTTATACATATATACGTAAAGATTGCTGAGGGACTATTATAGGTTACGCATACGTATTAGCACACATCTGCATGTGTTCTGATTGAATCTATTTTTAATTTTAGACCAAGAAAGTTGACCTTCAAAGGCTGGCGGGATGGCTTCTTTGTGTTCCGTGACCTCTCTATTACTCAGTATCGCTCAGAGGGTGACTATAGGCATGGCGTTGGGCCGTGTGGAAAATTCTTTCTGAAAGGTATATTACAGTGAGACAGCGTTTTGTGGTTATATATTGTGGATTAATTATGGTAGTTTTTATTTCGATTTTTTTAATTTATTGTTTTATTGGGTAAATTGTAACTGTGATTCTGATTTTGTTTGTTTTGCAGGCGCTGAAGCAATACCAGACGTTCAGATGAGTCAGAGGCGATTTTGTATTCGTCTCCTGATTCCTTCTGCTGAAGGAATGAGTGACTTTTGGCTGAGATGTCCTTCGGTATACTTTTTACAGATTGTAGGAGAAATTAATCGCTGTGCAATAACGGGTACTGTTAAAAATTTCAGAAGATGTTTCTGAGAGTATGCATGAAAAGGACACTGGAACTCCGAGATCTCTTAGGGCCTTAAAGTGTAGAGTTAAAATTGAACTGTTTAACTCTTTTAACTCTGTGCGCGTAAAGGATTGAGTTAAATTTAACTCCTTTAACTAGCTGCGCGAATATTCTGTTTGGAAGGAAATTCTGTGAAATGAAATTTCAGAATATTGGCAATTCTGTTCAAACTGTACCACCCTCTTCCAGCCACTCATGCAAAGATGGCAGCTTTCTTACGTAATGCGTATTTTGTACTAGCGTCCAGATAAGACGATGTAAATAATATAACTTCATTTTTACAATTTCCGCTTTTGCTTCCTTCTAGGCCTCCCAGTATGCCAAATGGATGGGCGCCTGCAAACTGGCCGTCAAGGGTAAGACGATGGCGGATGCCAGCTACCCGGAAGAGGTGGATGGGATACGACGCCTTCTCAACATGCAGCACAACGCCGTCCTATCCCCGTCCAATTCCTCGACAACGGCGGCTTCCTCCGGCCTCTCCAAACGACAGAATCAGTCGCAGTCGTTGGACGATGTGGACCCGGAGGATCTCCTGCCCATTCGATTCATGAAACGGTGGCGATCAAAATCCTCTCAAGTTCGTCTCTTTCCCCCGCTCCATTATTTTTCTTTTTATTTTACATAGTGCATAAGGACAGTTTCTTTTATTTTACAAATTTGTTAGATAAGCTAGCCTAAAGAAGACTTACTGAAGAGAGATTTAAGTCAATCTTTTTGTCGTATTTGGTCAAAATTTTGAACTGTTTTAGTAAATGTCACCGCAGTTTTCCAGAAAAAGGAAACGATTTTTGAATACAATGACTGCCGTCCAATTAGTCCTTGTCGTGATTGATTATTTACATTTTTAAAGAGGCCAATCCTTTCTCTTCCTTAAGGGGGGGGGGCTACTACAGGTTTGCTTCGACTTTGCCGATAGGCCTACTTTTTGGCAGAGATATGAAGCATGCCAGCTAGTGTTTTTCTACAGATGGGGACATGTTTGGTAAATCATGATGCCAAATGGCAGCTTTGAAGCCAGGGCCTAACAGCCACCAGATATTTTTAATCAGTTATAATTTTTAATTTAATTTGATTAATTATAAGTTTTAATCAGGCTTGTACCTTGTCCGGGTTGGGGGGGGGGAGGGCTTGGGTCCCCCGCATTACCTAACCTATGCCTACTGCAATCAGTTCTTGTTTTAGCTTTTATCAAGAATATTGGATGCTCAGTCAAATGTGAAGGATTTAAGCCTGGTGGAGGCCAAACTGCAATACATCCGGGCCTGGCAGTCCCTGCCAGAATTTGGCATTCACTATTTTGTAGTCAAATTTGAGGGTTCAAAACGGCCTGTAAGTATTTTCACAGGTACACTGGATATACCTACTTGCAGTTGTCAATGCTGCTGCTGATTATTTATAGCGTGGTTTCTGGAGCTGAAACTCTTAGCCAACTCGCGAAACATGTTCAGCACTTGCGGGATATAACTGTGACTTTATTATCCTTGTCATCGTTCAGTTATTGACCATGTTAAAGCTGTTTTCCAGATTTTATTTGGAAAACTAGTATAAAGGACACTCTACTTCTCGAAGTATCTGCGGATGTTAATTCAATTTGGCTTAAACCACATTATTTTACAGTCAAGAAAGAACATACATTAACATAGGTTTGGATGCTGGCGGGGCTTGCCTAATAAATTCTGAGAGGGGTTGTACCCTGACCCAAAATTTTGGGGGGCTTGTACTATATGCATAAATTAACGCTAATGTAAATTCACAAGTTTAAAGAATTTGTAAAGAAAATATCAATTTTTAAGACTACTTTCAAAATTTTGATCAACTTTGTTTGGAAAAATTAAGAAATTTTAGTAAAAAATCCGGTGAAGCCGGAAAAGTTTCGAAATTTCAGAAAACCTATTTTTTGGCCGTTTCTGCTTACTCCTTGCCCAAACTTTTCTTATCCCTTGCCCTTGACGGCGGTAGGACTTGTGCCTTCTCTATACTTGGGGGGGGGGGGCTTGGAAGTTTTTGTTTTTGTGCAGAATGTTTTTGATGATTTAATTGTTTACTATTCATATTATGTTTAGGAATTACTGGGCGTTGCAAGCAATCGTCTGATTCGCATGTCCCTGGAGACGGGCGACTCCATTAAGACATGGCGTCTCAATACCATGCAGGAGTGGCATGTGAATTGGGAAGTGAAAAGTTTGCTGATCAAATTTGAGGATGAAAAGATTGTGCTATCACCTCTCTCTGCCGGCTGTAAAGTATGTTCTTTTCTTGCCTATCTATATGCCAGTGGAGGGTTACGGTTAAAATTACACATACGGTTAAAGTTACAAGCTGGCGGTATCAAGAGTACATAATTTTATAAGAGTATGACAAGCTTGAAAGTGAAAGCGTTAAAGCCAAAGCTATGCTATGTTCGCTAACGGCTGACCCCCTTACGAATTGACACCCCCTTTCCAGGGTTGTGTTTTTTCCGGAAAAATTATGTCGGAAAAAACTTGTTTTCTTCCGGTTTTTCCAGTATTTTCCGTTTTTCCGGTAACCTCAATTCCTCAATGGCTTAAAATTGCTGCTGGAGTGCTAAAAATGGGCAAATTTTAACGAAATAAAGCGTTTAAGCGCATGTTTACGCTAAAGCATGTTTAAGCAATGAATTCAGAAACTTTTCAATTTTCCCGCTAATTTTTCAAAATTTTTTAACTTACGGAGAAAACTCGCGAGTGTTTTTGCGAAGGGTGCGGAAAAAACGGAAAACCCCGTTGTTTCCGGTAATTATTTCCCATTCCTGTCCATCACACACCGCCCTTTATGGGTATGGGGTTAAAACGGGGGTCGCTCACTACTTAGGATAATTACACGTTGAAATTAAGGGGACCCAATTTGTGGAGGGGGTGTAAACGTGCATGTTGAAAATTTGCATTTAGAAAAATACTAAGCGAATAAGCGACCACCGTTTGGGACTATGTACCCAACCCAAACAGCAGGGGCGGTGTGATTTGTGGGGGGGGGTCAGCTGAAGTGCGCAGAGCATAGTTTTAGCCTTCACTGCATAGAGTAGGTAGCTTGTCATAGTTTTATGCATTATGTGCTCTTGGCGGTATTAATGAGGAAATACAATGACATAGTTGTATACATAGGTTAACGCGGGGGGTCTGGGAGGGGTCCAAGCCCCTCCCCAACTCGGACAAGGTACAAGCCCTATCGCCGTCGGGGACAAGGGGTAACGAAAAATGGCCAAGGGGTAACCAAAAATAGCCGGAAAAATGAATTTTTACAGGAAAATGTAAAATTTCAAAAAATTTCCGGCTTCGCCGGAATTTTTTAGCTATAATGCTTAATTTCTCGGGAAACTTGGGCAAAATTTTGAAATTTTTCCAAAAATCCAAGATTTTTGAAAATGTTGATAAAAAATTGAAACTTTTAATAAAATGAGCCTTAATTTTTCGAAAAATTTACAGATTTATTCTTGAGGTACAGTCCCCCCTTGAAAATTTTTGTTGAACGTACAAACCCCTCAAAATTTTTTGGGGACAAGCCTCCCCAGGACCCGGCCCTATGTTAACGTATGGTTGTAAACGAAGCTATGAAAATCCCTGAGCCTATCTCGTGTAGCCACTCCTACCTGAGCAGTGGCAATTCAGATGTAGCTTCTTCAAGCTTCACGCAATCTTCAGTGGTAGCAACATAAGAGAGTTTGTTGTGCAGTGATCAGTGGTCCACAAATTAGCGTGATTTGATTGTCACCTTATCATTTTTATGGACGTTAGAGCTGTAGTATTGACTAAGTGCTTGGCCTTAGTTGGCAGGGCAGAGAGTAGCAATGTTTTAGATTTTAAATAATACATTTATTTTAAATTCTATTCTATTTTTCAGGTTGTTCATGAATATATTGGTGGCTACATTTTCCTATCGCTGCGTTCCAAATCCCAGAATCAGATCCTCAACGAAGATCTATTTCATAAGCTCACTGGCGGTGGGAAAGGTGCTTGACTTTGACTTGGTGCTGATCCTTAGCTCTGTAACTTTGTTCTCCCCCCCCCATTTTTATGTGGTTGACTGACTGCTATTCTTTCTGTGCCAATTTATTTGATCCAAACAATTGGAACAATTGCGTATGAAATTTGGTTATTGATTAATTAATTGAATAATTAATTTGTTTTGTAAATGAAATGACTTTAATCTGCTCTGTATGGTGCACCATGTTGTACTGTACGTTGTTTTATGTGAGTATATACGTGTTGATGAATTTTTGTAAACAGTGTAGTGTATTGTGTAAATGTTTTCTTTGCTATTTGTTATTTATTAGTTTTTGTTAAAGCGTAATTTGATTGTTTTGCCAAGTCGGAATAATTAACTGTAGTATGAATTTTTCTGTCTAACCCATATTAAGTTTCGATGAATAATTGGTTATCAAGCGATTCATTTGTGCTCATCCTAAAGATAGTAATTTTTGAATATTTTGCTTTCACAGAAGTGTATTGGTGATGTCTGAGGACAGGAAAGCATTTTCTGGTATCGAGAAATATTGATTCGGAATGTTGGCCAGTCAACCTTCAGAATTAATTGATTTCTTTTAATTCATTTCAGTCAGACTGAAGTTTTCTTTGAATGTTATCGGCGTAGCTGTTTTTAACATGTTTTTGCTGTTTTGAGCAGTTTTTGTTGTTCTGATTTTGATTAAGATGACTATTCAGGATTTTTTTGAATTATTTAACTATTTCATGTGCTCATTCTAATCGTTGGACCCAAGGTTTGTTTTTATGCCAGTCTCTTTGTTGCTGTAACTGTTATGTATATTTATGAATGTATATCAACTGTTAACATATACATACTAGAAAGCTCTATGTACACATGGTAAATAAATGTTGTATTGCTGTGCTTAGTCGGATAGGGCCATCATGTAGATTCTCGTGTACGTAAGCTTTTGCAAAAATAATCTACAAAATCGGGATAGTATTAGTTTGAGTTGGAACTGCTTTGAACCAAAGGCTTCAGAGATGTCTTCTCTGAATACTACCTTCTTTGAATAAGTTAGGGATACATTTGAGGCCTGTAAGCAAGAGTACACAACTAAGAGTATGACAAGCGTCACACGCTTAGTTATTAAGGCCGGGGACTTGATCTGCACGATAACGGCTGACCCCCTACACAAATTAGACCCCAGTGACCCCTCCCACAAATGATTTGTGTATGCTCTATGTATTGAAGCTCGAAAGTGGCCAGCTGCTGATACAACGTTTTTTGCTTCAACACAAACATACAGGCGAGTGATGGTACATAGAGTTGTCATCCGGGACTGTTTCGGTCCCGGGCCGCGCCTGGCCCGAGCTCGGCCCGGTTCAAGATTTGACCGGACAGGCCGGGCCCGGCCCGACACGGGCCCGGATTGTTTCTCGGGCCAAAGGAAAAATTGATATAAATGGATAGACTTAGAGACACCAAATTTTTGCTGAGAATCCTTGAAACTAAAGTCTGACACAAAAATGTGTGTACAAAATCTGTAAGGCCTCCAGTGAACTCAATATACATCGTAACCCCATAAAACCATATATTTTCGGAATCCTTGCAGCGAGACAAACATTTTTATAAAATTTAAAATCTTTAAAAATTTCAAAATTTTTAAAATATCGGTTTATCGGGGAATTTTTCCGGACCGTTCAAGCTATTCAGCTCATTCTTTCAGAAAAATTTTCCCATCCGAAGACGCATCGATTGACACAAGAACGAAAAAATCGGTTGGGAAATAAGAATTTTATTTTATTCCAAAATTTCGTTTCTCCGTTTCCTTTGATGTTTGCCGCTTTTTGCAACTTTGACGGGTTATTACGTGCGACTCGCTCAACGGAAAATTTTTTCGATTAGATTTTCAGGACCGCCCAGGTGCGCGCTTTCACCTGATATATGTGGTATTTCAAATTTTGAAAGTCGAGTTTTTTGAAAAATGCCACTTTTTGACCAAAAATTTCGGCAAAGCAGAATTAACAAAAGTGAGTACAACTAAGATAATCATAAAATTCAAGCTGAGCTGAATCCAACGATATAAAGCTTTTGTTGCTACGACTTATATTGCGCCAGCAATGAATTTTTAAACAATATCCCTTATTTCAGCTGGTTTTGCTAGTTTACACTGCTTCAGTCAAATCATGGCGGGAGATCCGATCCGTGACTGCAAGAAGAATGGCGGCCATTTAATGATAAGTTTGAGAATATTTATTTCAAATTTATTTTCTTCGACCACAAATCTTCGTGTATTAATCTGTTTCCGCATTGTCGGTTACTCAGTTCAATTTAATGCATTAAAACAACCATAATCCACTCTATTGCGTAGATTAAAGGAATTAAGGAAACAACTCTTTCCATAACTTTATTTCTATTGTTGTTATGCGTCGATAACGAGAAATGGCTTCTTATCAAATTTACATTAACAATAATCGACTGGGATAATTCTAAGTACGTTTTGTAGCTAAACCATGCCACCGGGATCCTGACTGGGATATACCCATTGGTAGCACAGTAAACAGCAGTGACATGACAGATGGGCATGGAAAGGATGTAGGTCTCCACTCCACCTACGGATCCAGTTGGCTAAGTCGCTATCAAATTTATTATTACTTTAAACTTGGCTTAAGGGTTCATGACAGTAATTTAAAGATACGTGGAAAAAATTTGATCCTGTGTACAGCGTAGTCTGTATAATTGATAGATGAGGCAACTTTCAGCATTTGACTGGTATTTCTAAGCTGTTTCAAACGCAAACGGTAAGCTTAGGACACTGTTTTGTTACCTATGCAATACAACCGAACTAAGTTAAACCAAACCACACCGAACGACGTGGGGGGTAAAAAAGTTTATTGGTAATTTAAGTTAAGAATAAATCAAAGAAGTGGACTTTCATTCTTTCCTATCTTGAGACTCGGCTCTTACCCTTCGTTCCTTGCTTCTGCAGCCAGTTTTTTTTGTCCCCAGGCTTTCCGAGTAGCCTTACCGAAGTTTCAGCCATCTTAGTCACTCGAGGTATGCGGGGGGCAAACTTTGTTGCTAACCGTCAACGTCGTTTGCCTTGGGTGTGACTGCGGCCATGTGCCAATAACCGTACACCGACTTGGCTTGGGGATCACGTTTTCTGTCCGTGGTCTTCGCTTCTCCGCTTTCTTGTCCACTTTCAAAGGACTGCGGAGAGCATCACCGTACAGGCCTCATGTAGTGCCTTGATGGTGGATAAGTCCGTAGCAAAAAAAAAAATCATGGCGGCAACATCAAAGGGAGCCAAAATCCACCGGAAATAAGGGATAATGTTTAAAAATTCCTTGCTGGTGCAATATAAGTCGTAACAACAAAAGTTTTATATCGTTGGATTCAACTCAGCTTGAATTTTATGATTATCTTAGTTGTACTCACTTTTGTTAATTCTGCTTTGCCGAAATTTTTGGTCAAACAGTGGTATTTTTAAAAAAATCGACTTTCAAAATTTGAAATACCACATATATCAGGTGAAAGCGGGCGCCTGGGCGGTCCTGAAAATCTAATCGAAAAAATTTTCCGTTGAGCTAGTCGCGAGTAATAACCCGTTAAAGTTGCAAAAAGCTGCAAACATCAAAGGAAACGGAAAAACGAAATTTTGGAATAAAATGCTTATTTCCCAACCGATTTTTTCGTTCTTGTGTCAATCGATGCGTCTTCGGACAGGAAAATTTTTCTGAAAGAATGAGCTGAACAGCTTGAACGGTCCGAAAAAATTCCCCGATAAACCAATATTTTAAAATTTTTGAAATTTTTAAAAATTTTAAATTTTATAAAAATGTTCGTCTCGCTGCAAGGGTTCCGAAAATATATGGTTTTATGGGGTTACGACGTATATTGAGTTCACTGGAGGTCTTACAGATTTTGTACACACATTTTTGTGACAGACTTTAGTAGCATTCCGTGAATCTCATCTACTACGTGCCGTGGAGTAGTCGGACTTTTAGAAAGATAAGTTTTCACTGCTTTATTTTACCATTTATAAATTTGGATTAAAACTGTTCGGGATTAGGGCTTAAAGATTCAGATTTTTTATAACATTGGAGAGTATAATCTAAATCTTACCAAATTAACATCCTTCATCTTATCAATTATATTAACATCCCAGCACCCGGATTCTGTTCTTTAAAAAAATTCTGAAATTTAGTTTTTGCCTCCTTTGGACTTCCTTGCATGAAATTGTGTAGTTTTATTATTTTAATTTATCTATCATATTTTACTATTTTGTTTTTGTCACTCAATACCCTTGTATATATTAGCACATTTATATTCTATATATTCCAGCTCCAATTTGTTAGAAATGGCAGGCCATGATACACAGTCAATGAATACTTCGGACAGTTAAAATTTGTCATCGGTGGTAATGTGTGGATGGAAACTGGTATGATAAACGGAGTGGAATATACAAACGCCTTCCAATTACATCAACCAAAGAGCTAAGTTCTACAAAGATATTGGTGTTACATTACTGATGTATAGTATCCTTGCACGGCAGTACGTTGAGTGCTGGCCTGTGGGAGTTTTTCTTTGCAAAACCCCCGCGGCATTAGAGCCAGCTTCAAACTGTAACATCAGTGGCAAAATATATAACAAAAAATTAAAAGCCAAGTCAACATACATAACTTCAGGTCTTAAGTAAAATAGGCTAAAACCCTGTCTATGCTTTTAAAAATAAGGACAGCACAGGTTTTCCAAACACAAATAATGCTTGCGGACTTTCACACCTGTCCTATCTGACGCTTGGCTCGCCCCACGACCCTCTTCTGCAGCCTCGATTTTGTCCACAGCCTTCCAAGCAGGCATTACTAGGTTTCAGCCATCTTAGGCACTATTGGCATGCGGGGGGCAGTGCATGCCGGCAAACGACATGTGCTGCCCTGGGTGTGTCCGAAATAACCGTACGCCAGCTTGGCTTGGGGGTCTTGTTTTCTGTCCTTGACCTTCGTCTCTCCGTCTCTAGTCCGCTTGCGGTCCACAGAGGGGCAGCATAAGGGGCCTCTGATGAGTGCCTAAATGCTAGATCAACATCAAAAAAGAGTAGCATTCCACTTTAACTGAATTGAATAATATTAATGTATTGAATAATTTATATCACGTATTGATTAAAAACTAGTATTATAGCTGTTTTGACACTTTTACTCCGCTGAGCTCGATACCGTTCTTGAATAACCGAAATAGGTTTCATTTAAATATTTTCAATGATATACGAGATTGGCGAGTAACGAACTAATTTATTCTACCTAGTGTGAACTATTTTCTGATATTCTCTTTGACTTTCACTTAAAAATTACCTAAAATGCAGTGCTACCTTTATGAACGGTAAATGAAAAATTGTACTCGCGTGTAGGAACCTCGGTTCCTTAGCTAAATTGTTCCGCCATTGAAATTGGGCGCAAAGTCAGTCTTGCTAAGATCTCACGCACGGAGTGGTTGTGTCTTGGGCTCTCATCTCTGCGTTGTTGGGGAACATCCTTTTCGTAAGTCTTTGGTTGGGGGACTTCGTTCCCTCTTAAGTTGGGTGTTGGGACTTTCTTTCCCTTTTATTTTTGTGAAGTAAATTTTGTTTCTGTGTGTGGAATAATTATGAAAGTGCTTGTTTATTTTGAACTGTAAAATTTATGTTTCCATTTTTGTCAACCGCATTATTTTGTCCGAAAACCAATAAACTCACGGTACTTTTTAGATTGCCGGCGCCTGCTGTAGTTGTTTAGGGAATAAGCGAGTTAGGGGACGAGATTGACATGCACACACTCTAGGACCTTAGCAATTCTTCTTTAATTTAAATTCGTTCGTTTACTGGCAAACAACATATCTTTACACTAGTACTTTAAACTTTATTCAGACTACATTATAAAAATCCAAGAAACAAACAGGAGAGGTTTACAAGTATGTATGTGTTTTATTTTAGATTAAGAGGCACTGCTTTTAAGCCAATTTATTGTTTTTCCACAATATGTTATTTTTACATTTATTTCATATCACTCATGTTTATTTTCTGCTAAAAACTACATCGAAATTCATTTTTACTAATTTTGACTGTTTTGCTATTTTGACTATTTGACTGCCCGGGCCTGGCCTCGGGCCTGTTTCGGGCTCGGGCTTCGGGCAGGGCCCGGGCCTGGCCCGGCCCGGATGACTAAGAACGGCCCCGGCTCGGCCCGGATTTTTCTCTAACGTGACAACAGTCAACACTAATTGTACACAGATGTGTACTAGGTACTCATTTGTGGGAAGGGTCACTGGGGCAGAGTTGTATGCGGGCCGATTTTTCCGGCCCGCGCCCGGCCCGCAGCCCGCACCTTATGACCGCGACCCGCAACACTCCGGCCCGCGGCCCGCACACGCGAAATCCGGCCCGCAGGTACCCGCACGTAAAAATTGCTTCCTATGTAGTACCTGAGCACCAAAACTGATGTATTTTCAATACAAATAAAACCTGTTGTTTTCATGGGTTTATATGTTTTACTCAACAGCTACAGGTTATTACTCGATACGCTGATAATGCTAACTGAGTATGTAGTGCATGCTGAAGGTATCGAATGGCATAACGAAGTCAAGTAATGTTTAAAATTCTGAAATATTGCCTCCTTTTGTACATGATTTGGTATGTATGAAATTTCTAGAAAGCAAAATTAGCCCAGGAAAGTAGCCAAAATCGGCCCGCATCGGCCCGCTTGGCCCGCGCGGGTAGTAAAATTCGGCCCGCCCCGCCCCGCCCCGCCCCGCGGGTACCCGCGGGTACCCGCGGCCCGCATACAACTCTGCACTGGGGTCTAATTTGGGTCAGCCGTTATCGTGCAGATCATGCCCCCGGCCTTAATAACTAAGCGTGTTACGCTTGTCACACTCTTAGTTATTATGTACTCTTACTGTAAGTAACTGCTTAGGTTTAGCCTAAGCAGAGCTGTTGACTGCTCCTTAACTTTTCTGCGAGTGGTCACTATAAGGATTTATCCTTAACCGCAATCAAAATTGTAGATATGCAAGTGAGTATTTGTTCAAACGTTACTACTAACGTACTGCAACTTCAGGTTAGGAGCATCCGCCCACCACTCCAAAGACAATGTGCATTTGCTGTTGGCAATATGTTGACCCGACCCCGCATGCCTGTTGTGACTGACTAGCAGAAAACCGCTCGAAAGGTACGAATGAATAGTGTGCAGAAAATGGCGGTTAGTCAGCCTATCCCGAAATGACGTTGACTTGGTGGCTTCCTTTTGTGCACTGTGCAGTGCTTTTGTGGTGATTTTTTTCAAACGCTATGGCTATAACTTTCGCAATTTTGGGAATTGGAAGCAGCTTTATATATAGTATTAAAGCTTATATTCCATGAGCTTAATGCGAAACCAGCAAAATTAGCAAAAATTTATCGAAACTTTTCTAATATAACGGCGAAATATGGACCAAACATTTTTTAACATCGATTTCTCAAAACTGAAGCATCGGCCAAGACTTCTTAATGTGCCATGATATGATGGACATATAGACCGAGGGATGTTTTTTTGGATTTGGCTCAATAGGTCTTAACGGTTAAGAAAATCGACCAAATGCGCGCTAACAAGAAATTTCGCGATTTCGCGTTGAGTTTTCTTGCTACTCAAAACGTTTTAGCCCAAGCCAGAAAAAACATCTTTCCGCAGAAGTGCGAATTTCCACTCTGCCAAAAATCTCCGGACGAGTAGTTTTCGAGAAATCGATGTTCAAAACAAAATATTTGCAGTTTTGCCAAAATGTGTTTTTGACCAAATCTCTAGCTTAAGGTATTGAAAAAATATGCAATTAGATTGTGTATCGAGTGAGCATAAATTGACCAAAATTGTCCGCAAGATTTGATGGTAATTTTGAAAAAACTGATTTCCCCAAAAACAGCCATTTTTGACTCTCAAAATAGTTTTTGCTTATACTGACTTGATCACTGGTAGAGTTGTGCCCGGGCCTTGAATCGGGCCTCGGGCTCCGGGCCGGGACCGGGCCGGGCCTGCACCGGGTCGGCCCGGGCCCGGTTGTTGGATCCGCAGGCCCGGCCCGGGCCCGGTCAGCTCGCGAAAGCCGGCCCGGGAAATTTTTTAACGCCACAACTCTAATCACTGGTAGTGTTGTGCACCGGCCTTGTCTTGACCGACCGGCCGGCCCAGGTCCAGAGTGGGCGGGCCGGCCGGCCGGTGACAGTTTCTGCGGAGTATTACCTTAAAGTTGCTACAATCTAGCTTCAAACCTGTCAATATCTTATGTTTTTACTTGTAGTTTGGATAGCCGGTGAAAAATGGCACGGGCCGGCGGGCCGTGAAGGATGGTGCACAGGCCGGCCGGCCGGCCCACAAAAAATTGGGCCGGTGAACAACACTAATCACTGGTGATAGCTGGGCTGTTTGTAAAAGCAAAAATGTTCATTTCGGTGCCCTCTTTCCAGCCATAGCAACAAAACCGGCGTCCCGACTTCCTACTGAAAGTATAATGGCAAAAACCAAAACTTTCTTATCTTTTCACCTAAATATACGGGACTGGTTCGAGAATGTTAGAGGACGTTAACGACGTTAACGATGTTAATGTGGCAAAGGGACATTTCTTTTTTATATACTGCAAAGAAGTTAGAAGTTTTAACTTATATACAAACAAAAACAAATTTAGTTTGTAGTTGAATACAAACTTGTGCGAGATTGGAAGGTTTTTATGGGAAGGGAGGGTTTGGCTAGTGGAGGTCACATTTTAGCAAGAAATTTCTTTTTCGTCTCAATTCCATAATATTGCAAAGCAATTGCTTATTGACCCTAAGTTTCATTCCGCAAGATTTGCCCTGCTAGCGATTTGTTCCCCCGTTCATCGACAGAGCAGTACATATCTTTGGCGTCTGCCGACAAGGAAAGGTCTATTGAGAGGGATTTTACAGTGTCAGTGAGTCAACAATTTGTGTACAGTTTTTGGTTTAAATTAAAACTGTGAGGGAACACACCGTCGTATGCCCTCCCTCTTGTTGGAAAAATCGTGGGGTTAAACCCAGTGGTAACTACTATCTGACCTTGTGAACTAGCGAGAATCTGACTAGCTCATGAACATCCACAAAGCCCTTCATTCACAAAAGTAATTTTCGTCTACTTTTTCGGACTTTTGGTCAAGTTTGGCAAAATTGGACATCTTTTCGCGAAATTTTGCCAATGGTTTTCATGAAAGTTTTACATATGTTTGGCAATTTGGTGGTTATGGTTATGGAGGAGGTAGGCTATTGTATCATAGAGGTTGCGGTAGCGTCCCCTATAATACATACAGTCCTGGCCAGAAATAGTGTAACTATTTTCGCGAATATTAGCAATTTCGCGAACGCCATTCGCAGGCTAAGCAGATTAAAGTTCTGCGACTGAGTGCGAATGACCCATGGCAGATGTGTTCGAAAAGATAGCTTAATATTAAGGCTTTCTGCTGTGAAGCCAGTGTGCTTAGGTAGCGCCAACTGCTACTTTAACAAAAGCTAGTGATCTTAAAATGGCATTGTTGACAACAGGCGCGCGAATAAAGTGCGAAGGGTCACAAAGGTCAGCATTCGCGAATGTCATTAATTTAATACCTCTACGCAAGTGCACACTGAGTTTAGTATGCGAGCGAAGTTTCAGCCGCGTATCACTTACCGTTAAAAAGTTGAGCCCCTGACCGGTTATGGCGGCGATGTTTTTTCCGGTTTGTCCTAAATGGTCCTATTGTCCTGACTTTCCGCCTCTTTCACGTAATCTGCAGCGATATAGGGATATAGGGTTTGGTAGTACCCTATGCGCCATTTAAGGATCTTTTTAATGCTCTTTCGCACTAACTGATAATATGTATACATACTCTATGTTCAAGTCAAGGGGGAGTAGTCGTGAGTTCTTTTGAGGCGATAAAGAAGTGAAATAAAGCAAACGGTGAGCAGGGGTCAGCTCTCGCTCTAACTGTTCGCTACCGGAGGTCGGATAGATTGTCTTGAAGTAACAAGTCAAGACTTAACACAAAGTAAGGCTGTTGCAGTATCTGGTCAGGTCTCACACAGGCTTACGGAAACTCAGCAAAGGATTATACACGCTTTCACAAAACAGTCGTTAATTGGCAAGTAACAGCAAGAGTTCAGAATATAAGAGCCACTCACTAGGCACAGTCTATGTTATCAAAGCAAAAACTATGCTCTGTTCGCCAACGGCGGACACCTCCCCACCCCGCAAATTAAAACATAGCGACCCCCATAAATCAAAATCAGTACCTAGTCGAGACGAGGATACCCTCACTCGCTCTAGGTTTGTGCGTTAAACCACAAAATACAAGCAATGTGAGCGCGTATTTTGTGCCTGCTTCGAGCTTTAGAACACATGCATAGCGCACGAATTTCTTTGAAGAGATGGGTCTAATTTGCGGGGGAGGGGGGGTCAGCCGTTAGCGAACAGAGCATAGTTTTGCTCTGATAGATAGAGTGTGCCTAGTGGCAAACTCTTATATTAAGTATTCTTGGTGCCATAGAGATATATTGATGCAACTAGAGATTAAATTAAAATACAAGAGACACAATAGATTAAAATTAAAATTAAGATTAAAATTAAAATCGCCGCAAAAGAATTCACAACAACTACCCCTTGACTTTCAGGTTGACTACGGAGAATTCCGATTTTGGATACATCACTTTTCGGGATTCTGGTATCTAAGTCCGGCATCTTTAGCGATCGTGCAGACCTTCCGTTTAATTGAGTGCTAGTGACCCCTAGAGCTTAGTCTTGTAATGGTCAAGACATAAGCCGCTTATTGAACATAAAAAAGCACACACAGCATAATGTACCGAAATGAAAGAGTAAAGCAAATTTGATCTGAATTTCGGCTATTTTGTTGTATTTTTGGTCGTTCGTATCCTGCATAGAAGACTCCCGCAGCCTTGGAAGTCATAAACCTTCACTGACGACGCTAAGACTTGGTGTGGGCATATTTTCGACCACGCTGACCTCATATATCTGAAATTTTTTCAATCTCACGAAATTTAATTTTTATCAATTTTGTGGGTACCACAGCCCAAAATGGCCTTTGCTATTTTTGAAGATTCAAGTTGACATAAAAGCTTTTTTCAAATGGCAGAATTCTTACTATTTGGCACAGAGATACAGATCTATAGGGCATCTGCATATACCAAATTACATCTTCATAGCTTGCACCAAAATTAAAATTTTCTTTGTGAAATTGTGGAATTTTTGGCAAAACTTACACGTTGCAGATTTAGCGAAACTTCTAATTAATTCATTATGCTGGCTTTTGTGGAAAATTGAGGGGCGGGCACATAAACGTCACCTGTGAACATGGCTGGACGGCAGCTATGCGTGGGGGTGGAGGGGTGGCCAGTGGCTAGTGGTTCCAGCGAAAAATTAAAGAAATCCGGTTTCCGGTTCATGCCACCCACAGTTTCACCTCCTGCACATTTCTGGTGACCACCCCACCTCTCCCTAGTACCAAGAGTAGGTAATAACTAAGAGTGTGACAAGCGTCACACTCTTAGTTATTAAACAAAAAACATCATCTGCACAATAACGGCTCTGAGTATGTTCTGAGCTGACCCCCCCCCCCCCCCACATATGCTGACCCCCCCCACATCTGAGTATGTTCTCTTCGAAGAAATTTGCACGCTATGCCTACCTTCTGAAGCTCGCAACAGACGAACATTGAACCAACTGGCTAGTTGTGTTCTTGAGCTTTAGAACGTAGACATAGCGTGTAAATTTCTTTGAAGTGAACATGCTCAGTTGTTGTGGGGGGGGGTCAGCCGTTATTGTGCAGATGATGTTTTCTGCTTGATAACTAAGAGTGTGACTCTTGTATTGGATTTGGTATTCTACGCACTGGTGTTATATAATTTACGCTCCGGATTACGCATTGAATATGTTTTACTTAAGACTCGAGTGTATTTTGCTTTTGTGCCAGTACCGAAAAATTAATATTTTGATACAAATACATATTTTAATAGATGCCGGCACGACAAAGAACTAACAAGGACGTTAAGGAGAAATCTATAATCCGATGACTTCAACGAAATAAGGAAGAGAGAACTGCCACTCCACTACTATTGTGGGAAAGGGTTTCCAAAACCCATCCCATAAAAGCAGAAAAACAAAGATCTACAGCCATCCAGAGTGACGTAACATCACAACTAAATTGAGAAATTGCTGGAGTTAAATATCGGAATCAAAGTGCAGCCTAACGATAGCATCGAACTGCAACTTCAATTCCACCAGCCCTTGAAGGTCGAAGAAGCCATCGATGTCAAAGCACTTGTTCGGCGCTGATATCGATATCATCGAGATGCATCGGGGCAGACCAAGAGTCGTTACTTTTGTATTTGGCATAAGGTCTGTTCTGGCATATGGTGCGCATCTGGCGGGTTTAACCGCAATGCAACCTTCTGCGGCGCAAGAAACTAGAAAGCATTGTCGGAAGAGGATCCGGGCGGCGGTGGTGCCATGGCCGTAACGTCGGCAATGTACCTGCCTTCGTCAGCCGTGGTTTCATCAGGGCCAGAAGGGTTCACTTATGGATATAAAAACGCTGTCGCTAGGCAAACCTTTGCTTTGCTGCCCCAGATGAACCTGGCCCCTCTGCAGAACAGGGCTGAAACTTCTCTTGAACGTTCATTGCTTTTAGATTGCAATATAACTGATTATCAAAACCTTGTTGCGTAGTGTGGCTGAAAAGCAGAAGATACAAGTCTTTCTATGATTTTTCTCGGATAAGCTCCTGCTAGGACCAGAGCCTGCGTTAATGTATGATAATAGGTAACCTTTTGTAGCCGCAGTGAGCAGTATTTTACTGAAGGTAGTACATTGATCATTTTGGTCAATTCTGAGTGGATATGTTGGGTTTAATGAGAGTAGTATATGTCAGCACAGTTGACCGCAGTTTTGAGCCTATTTTGGGAGGGCTTTTGAAGGCTCTTTTGGATCCCATGGTTGCCATGGTAACGGTCAGTGGGAGACTTTAGCTAATCATATGAAATGCATAGAAAGTGATAGCCTCCTGTTATAGCGCTACGTTCTGACACTATAGGGAGACTGCCAAATATTAGAAACTTTTCGGAGGGTGCCAAACTTTTCCCAAACTTTTTCAAACTTTTTCTCTATCATATCCTGGGAGACAACCAAACTTTCCTATGGTTGTCAACTGTCTTCTACCAAACTTCTTTAAACTTTCTCAAAACCTTTCCCAAACTTTTTCAAACTTTTCCCAAACTTTTTTCACACCAACTTTTTTGTCAGAGGTCAGAGGTTTTATTTTCGGGAGGCTCCAATTTGATCATATATTTATTACGTCTCTCACTAATATTTTCTAGGAACTCACTGGGAGGCTCCAATTTAATCATATAATTTCAGGGGTCTTAAAAGGATTTCACCTGGAACCTCAAGAATTTCTGTGATGCTCTTAAATAATCATATATTTAGTACTTACAGACTTTTCAAGGTTAAATTTTAGCTGAATAATTTCTGGGAGGCTCTCAAATAATAATTAGTTACATACATAAGCTTTCTCTCAATTTTCTAAAATGGAATTTCTGGGAGGCTCTAATATAATCATTGAGACAATCTCCTCGTGGGAGGCTCTTAAATAATCATATATTTAGTACGTACAAGCTTTTTGAATTTCACTTCATTTTTGGGAGGCTCTAATATAATCATTGAGGCAATCTACTGGAGGGAGGCTCTAATATAATCATATATTTACATGCATAAGCTTTCCAAATTTTCTAAAATGGTACGGAGGCTCTGAAATAATCATATATTTAGTACGTACAAGGTTTTAAAGGTTGAATTTTGCTTGAATCTTGGAGGCTCTTATATAATTTTCTTGAATCTTATCTGGAACCTCAACAATTTCTGGGAGGCTCTTAAATAATCATATATTTTGTACATAAGCTTTCTGTCAAATAATTTTCTAAAATGGTAGGGAGGCTCTAAAATAATCATATATTTTGTACGTGCAAGCTTTTGAATTTCACTTGAACAATTTAGGGAGGCTCTAATATAATCATTGAGGCAATCTCCTGGTGGGAGGCTCTAATATAATCATATATTTAACATGTGAGGTAAGTTTTATCAGACTTTCCATTTCTAAACTTCTTCTAAACTTTTCAAACTAGTTTCTCAAACTTTTCTTAAGCATTTCCTAAACTTTTGTTAACTTTTTGAAACTACTTCCAAACTTTTTTGTTAACTTTTAAAACTTTTTTCAAACTTGTTATAAACTTTTTATAGCTTCTGAAACTTTTTGCTAACTTTTACAAAACTTTTCTCAACTTTTAAACCTACTTCCAAACTTTTTGCAATCTTTTTTCAAACTTTTCTAAACTTTTCTAAACTTTTATCAAACTTTTCTAAACTTTTCTAAACTTGATTCCAAACTTTTCTAAACTTTCAAAAACTGCTTCCAAACTTTTTGCAAACTTTCACCCAACTTTTCACACCTCACCCAACTCAAATAATCTCTTAGAGGCTCTCAAATAATCATAATAGTATTAGCTGAGGCTCTGTACTTCTAGCTGGGAGGCTCTCAAATAATCTCCTAGAACTTTTTCAAGGCTATT
>JASAND010031059.1:0-21368 GCA_030248195.1 Trissonchulus latispiculum
GAATATGGGTTGTTCAGCGAAGCTGATCCATATTAGTGCGCTTTTAACCTAGTCCTCCTGGTATTTACAACCTGCCCCTCCCATATTAACGTTTTAAAACCTAGTCCTCTGTCCGCTTAAAACCCAGTGTCACCCATATTGCATTTTTCATGCTCCATCGGAGCATTTTTATTCTTGTTAATTTTAATACAGTACAATACAGTACAACAAGAAATAAAAATGCTCCTCTGGAGCATGAAAAAGTAATATGGGTGATGGTGAGGTTGCAAAATCAAGAGAGGACTAGTCTTTAAAATGCTTAATATGGGGCTAGGTTAAAAAATAGAAGAGGACTAGGTTGTGAGCGAATTAATATGGGCACAGCTTCGCCGAACAACCCATATTCGCGGGATTTCACGTTTCGTCTTAACTTAGAGCTGATGGATACAAGGAGCTTGAACAGTGCCATGCTAAACGAGCGTAGTCGATTTACAATATATGCCCCCAACAAAACGCCGAAAAACGCTGTTTTAAGGGGTTTGACCACTGGTCAATAGGCCCCATAGACCGTAGTGACCAGTGGTCACTTCCGTCGGTTTCGGCAATATGCCCATTGAAACGAGCGTAGTCGATTTACTATATATGCCCCCGACCAAAATGCCGAAAAACGCAGTTTTAGGCCGTTTGACCAGTGGTCAATAGGCCCCGTAGGCTGTAGTGACCAGTAGTCACTTCCGTCGGTTTCGGCGATATGCCCATTGAAACGAGCGTAGTCGATTTACTATATATGCCCCCGACCAAAACGCCGAAAAACGCAGTTTTAGGCCGTTTGACCAGTGGTCAATAGGCCCCATAGGCTGTAGTGACCAGTGGTCACTTCCGTCGGTTTCGGCGATATGCCCATTGAAACGAGCGTAGTCGATTTACTATATATGCCCCCGACCAAAACGCCGAAAAACGCAGTTTTAGGCCGTTTGACCAGTGGTCAATAGGCCCCATAGGCTGTAGTGACCAGTGGTCACTTCCGTCAGTTTCGGCGATATGCCCATTGAAACGAGCGTAGTCGATTTACTATATATGCCCCCGACCAAAACGCCGAAAAACGCAGTTTTAGGCCGTTTGACCAGTGGTCAATAGGCCCCATAGGCTGTAGTGACCAGTGGTCACTTCCGTCGGTTTCGGCGATATGCCCATTGAAACGAGCGTAGTCGATTTACTATATATGCCCCCGACCAAAACGCCGAAAAACGCAGTTTTAGGCCGTTTGACCAGTGGTCAATAGGCCCCATAGGCTGTAGTGACCAGTGGTCACTTCCGTCGGTTTCGGCGATATGCCCATTGAAACGAGCGTAGTCGATTTACTATATATGCCCAAGACCAAAACGTCGAAAAACGCTGTTTAGAGGGAGTTTTCCCTACTTTGACCCTGGGCGAGGAACCACGGGAGCCATGCTGACCAGTGGTCACTTCGGGCGGTATCGGCAGTATGCTCATCGTTTTCAGCGACCCCGATTTACTATATATGGGCACCACCCCAAGGCCGAAAAACGCCAATTTAGTGACTTTTAGGCCATTTCTAGTAAAAGTGGGACTTAGAAACTTTTCGCCCAAACAGGCCAAAAAATGCAAAGTTTGGGCCCATCTCCTGAAAGCTAGGGAGCAAAATTAAAAAATCCCCCTCGTTACTTTATGCACCCCTACTAGTGATTTTCAACAAAAGATACTAGACCTCTCCAGCTTCTACCCAGTTCTAGAAAAGTGTGACCAAAATTTGCGAAAAATAGCGAAAGTCCGACTTTGGGACCTTGGCACAGAGCCAAAATTGGCCAGGTGCCAAAATGACCAAAAAGGTAGCATGGGGGGATCCTGTCTACCAACATATCATAGTAGTATGGTGCCAAAATGCCACATCGTTCCAACACTTAGCCGTAAAATGCATTTCCAATAAGCGTTATTCACCGAGAAAAAAAACAAACGCACGGTAACTATCACCTAGTGCAAAAATTCGAAATTTCGAATTCGAACCAAAAGTATGGTGGTACTTGTAGTACTACTCGAGTTGTTTACGATGGTAACCTTTTTACCACCGCCGGACCTCTAATTAGCTGGCACCAGGCCAACACGGTCTCCAGAGGGCCGCGCAGACGCCTTTATACCCATATTATGTAGGGGCGCTATCGCGCCCTTACATAATACAGTACAAGAAAACAAAAATGCTCCTTCGTCGCATAAAATGTAAAATGTGTGAATTTTTGTTTATTTTTTGGTTGACGTTGAACGACCTTGACAAAGTACAGTTATGTGTCCCTAAGTGCCGCGAAGCATGAAAAACGTATGCGGTTTTTTGTCGTTCGTGAGCCTATATAAGGGCTATTTGTGTGCCGAACTTCGGACAATTTGAGAAAGACCTCCATTTTCTGTGAATTTTTGTTTATTTTTCGGTTGGGGTTGCGAGATTTTGACAAATTACAGTTATGCCTCTCTAAGTGCCGCGAAGCATGAAAAACGTATGCGGTTTTTTGTCGTTCGTGAGCCTATATAAGGGCTATTTGTGTGCCGAACTTCGGACAATTTGAGAAAGACCTCCATTTTCTGTGAATTTTTGTTTATTTTTCGGTTGGGGTTGCGAGTTTTGACGAATTACAGTTATGCCTCTCTGAGTGCCGAGAAGCATGAAAAACGTATGCGGTTTTTTGTCGTTCGTGAGCCTATATAGGGGCTATTTGTGTGCCGAACTTCGGACAATTTGAGAAAGACCTCCATTTTCTGTGAATTTTTGTTTATTTTTCGGTTGGGGTTGCGAGATTTTGACGAATTACAGTTATGCCTCTCTAAGTGCCGAGAAGCATGAAAAACGTATGCGGTTTTTTTGTCGTTCGTGAGCCTATATAGGGGCTATTTGTGTGCCGAACTTCGGACAATTTGAGAAAGACCTCCATTTTCTGTGAATTTTTGTTTATTTTTCGGTTGGGGTTGCGAGATTTTGACGAATTACAGTTATGCCTCTCTAAGTGCCGCGAAGCATGAAAAACGTATGCGGTTTTTTTTGTCGTTCGTGAGCCCATATAAGGGCTATTTGTGTGCCGAACTTCGGACAATTTGAGAAAGACCTCCATTTTCTGTGAATTTTTGTTTATTTTTTGGTTGACGTTGAACGACCTTGACAAAGCACAGTTATGTGTCCCTAAGTGCCGCGAAGCATGAAAAACGTATGCGGTTTTTTTGTCGTTCGTGAGCCTATATAAGGGCTATTTGTGTGCTAAACTTGGAACAATTTAAGAAAGACCTCCATTTTCTGTGAATTTTTGTTTATTTTTCGGTTGACGTTGAACGACCTTAACAAAGCACAGTTATGCGTCCCCAAGTGTCACGAGGCATGAAAAACTTATGCGGTTTTTTCTCCGTTTGTGGGTCTATATAAGGGCTATTTGTGTGCCAAACTTGGGACAATTTGAGAAAGACCTCCAACGTTTTTCATGCTTCGCGGCACTTAGAGAGGCATAACTGCAATTTGTCAAAATCTAGCAACCCCAACCGAAAAATAAACAAAAATTCACAGAAAATGGGGGTCTTTCTCAAATTGTCCGAAGTTCGGCACACAAATAGCCCTTATATAGGCTCACGAACGACAAAAAACCGCATACGTTTTTCATGCTTCTCGGCACTTAGAGAGGCATAACTGTAATTCGTCAAAATCTCGCAACCCCAACCGAAAAATAAACAAAAATTCACAGAAAATGGAGGTCTTTCTCAAATTGTCCGAAGTTCGGCACACAAATAGCCCTTATATAGGCTCACGAACGACAAAAAAACCGCATACGTTTTTCATGCTTCGCGGCACTTAGAGAGGCATAACTGTAATTTGTCAAAATCTCGCAACCCCAACCGAAAAATAAACAAAAATTCACAGAAAATGGAGGTCTTTCTCAAATTGTCCGAAGTTCGGCACACAAATAGCCCTTATATAGGCTCACGAACGACAAAAAAACCGCATACGTTTTTCATGCTTCGCGGCACTTAGGGACACATAACTGTGCTTTGTCAAGGTCGTTCAACGTCAACCAAAAAATAAACAAAAATTCACAGAAAATGGAGGTCTTTCTCAAATTGTCCGAAGTTCGGCACACAAATAGCCCTTATATAGGCTCACGAACGACAAAAAACCGCATACGTTTTTCATGCTTCGCGGCACTTAGAGAGGCATAACTGTAATTTGTCAAAATCTCGCAACCCCAACCGAAAAATAAACAAAAATTCACAGAAAACGGAGGTCCTCATGGAATCAGTCGAAATTCAGTGGATTTATACGTCTAATATATTTGTTCAAATTTTAAAAAAATGGTGTGCGTTTCGCCACTACAGCAGATTTTATACACCTTAAATGCTAATTGTTGGGTGTCGCTGAAGTAGGATATGATCAGGATTAAATTGTCATATCAGGACCAATACGCAATGTAGAGGCAAATGGCGTTATGTATGCTTAGGCTACCTCCATATGCTCATATTAGATAGGATACCTTGAACCGCCGAGAATTAATTCTGCTCGTACAGGCATTTGACTGAAAGCAGTGATGATACCGTTTTGGTTGCTCTAGCTGCTAACTTTGGAGCGCTACTGTGCACTAACGGGGCGGCCAAAAAATGTCGCGATTGTGCCAAAGAGTTTCTTGGAGCATAGGCTTTCACTACACGAGGTTAGAGCCAAATCGATTATATATATATTATATTATATATATTATGTAGGGGCGCGATAGCGCCCCTACATAATATGGGTATAAAGGCGTCTGCGCGGCCCCCTGGAGACCGTGTTGGCCTGGTGCCAGCTAATTAGAGGTCCGGGAGTGGTAAAAAGGTTACCATCGTAAACAACTCGAGTAGTACTACAAGTACCACCATACTTTTGGTTCGAATTCGAAACTTCGAGTTTTTGCACTAGGCGATAGTTACCGTGCGTTTGTTTTTTTTCTCGGTGAATAACGCTTATTGGAAATGCATTTTACGGCTAAGTGTTGGAACGATGTGGGCATTTTGGCACCATACTACTATTATATGTTGGTAGACAGGATCCCCCCATGCTACCTTTTTTTGGTCATTTTGGCACCTGGCCAATTTTGGCTCTGTGCCAAGCTCCCAAAGTCGGACTTTCGCTATTTTTCGCAAATTTTGGTCACACTTTTCTAGAACTGGGTAGAAGCTGGAGAGGTCTAGTATCTTTTGTTGAAAACTACCAGTAGGGGTGCATAAAGTAACGAGGGGGATTTTTTTAATTTTGCTCCCTACGTTCAGGAGATGGGCCCAAACTTTGCATTTTTTGGCCTGTTTGGGCGAAAAGTTCAAAGTCCCACTTTCACTAGAAATGGCCTAAAAGTCGCTAAAATGGCGTTTTTCGGTCTTGGGGTGGTGCCCATATATAGTAAATCGGGGTCGCTGAAAACGATGAGCATACTGCCGACACCGCCCGAAGTGACCACTGGTCAGCATGACTCCCGTGGTTCCTCGCCCAGGGTCAAAGTCGGGAAAACTCACTCTAAACAGCGTTTTTCGGCGTCTCGGTCGGGAGCATATATAGTAAATCGACTACGCTCGTTTCAATGGGCATATTGCCGAAACCGACGGAAGTGACCACTGGTCACTACGGCCAAGGAGCCCTATTGACCACTGGTCAAACGGCCTAAAACAGCTTTTTTCGGCGTTTTGATTGGGAACATATATAGTAAATCGACTGCGCTCGTTTCAATGAGCATATTGCCGAAACCGATGAAAGTGACCAGTGGTCACTACAGCCTACGGGGCCTATTGACCACTGGTCAAACGGCCTAAAACTGCGTTTTTCGGCGTTTTGGTCAAGGGCATATATAGTAAATCGACTACGCTCGTTTCAATGGGCATATCGCCGAAACCGACGGAAGTGACCACTGGTCACTACAGCCTACGGGCCTATTGACCACTGGTCAAACGGCCTAAAACTGCGTTTTTCGGCGTTTTGGTCGGGGGCATATATAGTAAATCGACTACGCTCGTTTCAATGGGCATATTGCCGAAACCGACTGAAGTGACCACTGGTCACTACAGCCTATGGGGAATACTGACCACTGGTCAAACGGCCTAAAACTGCGTTTTTCGGCGTTTTGGTCGGGGGCATATATATATATATATATATATATATATATATATATAGTAAATCGACTACGCTCGTTTCAATGGGCATATCGCCGAAACCGACGGAAGTGACCGCTGGTCACTACGGCCTAAGAGCCCTATTGACCACTGGTCAAACGGCCTAAAACAGCTTTTTTCGGCGTTTTGATTGGGAGCATATATAGTAAATCGACTACGCTCGTTTCAATGAGCATATTGCCGAAACCGATGGAAGTGACCAGTGGTCACTACAGCCTACGGGGCCTATCGACCACTGGTCAAACCCCCAAAACAGTGTTTTGGCTGTAGGCATATATAGTAAATCGACTATGCTCGTTTCAATCAGGGTATTTTTTACAGGGGGGGGGGGGGGGGCGGGGGCCCCCCGAAATTGACCTTCCCCCCGAAAATGCCTTCCCCCCCGAAATCGCCCCCTCCCGGGATTTTTGCTTCCCCCCCCCGGGATTTTTTGGAGGCCCAAATTTTTGCCAAAAATAGGCCAATTTTCAAAAATTTTCCGGCTTCGCCGGAGATTTCTTCGTAAAAATAGCTATTTTTAGCTTAAATCCTGACATTTTTGAGAACTTTTTGCGTTTCACCATGCAAAATACGCCAAAAAATACCATGTTTTGGCTCATTTTTTCAAAAATTGTTCCCCCCCCCCGAAAATTTCTTCCCCCCCCCCGGGCCCGGGGCCCCCCCCCGGAAAAAATCCCTAAAAAATACCCTGTCAATGGGCATATTGTCGAAACCGACGGAAGTGACCACTGGTCACTGCGGTCAAGGTTGCCTATTGCCACAGGTCAAACCCTCTAAAACTGCGTTTTTCGGCGTTTTGGTAGGGGGCATATATAGTAAATCGACTACGCTCGTTTCAATGGGCATATAGCCGAAACCGACGGAAGTGACCACTGGTCACTACAGCCTACGGGCCTATTGACCACTGGTCAAACGGCCTAAAACAGCGTTTTGGGGTGAACCGGATTTAGAGTTAGTCGTTCGTTCTCTTCGAATGGCACTCAAAAATATGTCTTTAGTCAGCGCTGTGATATTTAAATGGCAGAAATTATTGCTAACTGGATCACTGCTGTCATGGCTTACTGAGCCTGATTCGCAGGTTGTGTATAGTTTATATGCTTACACAAATGGCGTAATGCCATGATGCATTAGACGCTTGGAGGAGAATCTTTAAAAGGACAGAAGGACAAGAAACAAAAATGCTCCTCTGGAGCATGAAAAAAGTAATATGGGTGATGGTGAGGTTGCAAAATCAAGAGAGGACTAGTCTTTAAAATGCTTAATATGGGGCTAGGTTCAAAAATAGAAGAGGACTAGGTTGTGAGCGAATTAATATGGGCACAGCTTCGCCGAACAACCCATATTCGCGGGATTTCACGCTTCGTCTTAGCTCTTGTCGCATACAGAGCTATCAATTTCAGTCAGTAATAAGAAATTTAAGAAGTTGAATACGTACTCATTGAATACAGTTGTTTGCATATACGTACTCTGTTAGACTAGCTAGGAATACATATGTGCTTAAATTATCATCATTTGGTCGGGTTGAACTGCGGCAAGCAACGAGAATAGATCTAAGGACATGAGGCTAAAGCTATTGGTTCAAGCAGGGAGGAAATAGAAGGTCAGAGTCCTAAGATTATTCTTGAAATATAAATTTTCCGTATAAATGAATAAAACGCACTGGTTAGTATAAAACGTATCTCGAAGAAAAAGTTTGACTAACTATAAACTAAACGTAGCGTGGATGGATATGCATACTGATATACCTGGGCTTATTCTAGGGATTTTTTCTTGGGGGTGGCTTCTTGGGGGGGGCCCCAAAGGTCCGAGGGGCAAGGAATTTTTTGGGGGGGGGCGAAAATTTTTCGAAAAATATGCTAAAAATAGCGCTATTTTTCTGGCATATACTATAAAAGTTGATTTTCATAGCAAAAATAAGCAGATTTAGTGTTGAAAAGGGCAAAAATTGAGTAACAATCTCCGGCGAAGCCGGAAAATTTTTGAAAATTTGGCCTTCTGAGCGATTTTTTCAGGGCAAAAGTTGGTACCAAAGGGGGCACCCACTGTGGTTGGGGGGGGGCGATTTTTGGGGGGGGAACGATTTTTTGGGGGGGAACGATTTTTGGGGGGGGGTAGGGTGTTTATGGGGCCCCCACCCCCCCCCCACTAGAATAAGCCCAGTATATATACATTTATAAACCGCGAATATGGGTTGTTCGGCGAAGCTGTGCCCATATTAATTCGCTCACAACCTAGTCCTCTTCTATTTTTGAACCTAGCCCCATATTAAGCATTTTAAAGACTAGTCCTCTCTTGATTTTGCAACCTCACCATCACCCATATTACTTTTTTCATGCTCCAGAGGAGCATTTTTGTTTCTTGTATATATATAAGTTCCCGGTCGGACCTCTGAGCCGTCCTGGGGTGGGTGATTTTTTTGTTAAAATTTTAACAAATAAAAAATCACTTTTATATTTTGTTACTGAATTCAGAACAGCAGCTGGAGCAAAACTAACGCCAAATTCGAGCTCAGCGACCTCGAACACCCTTATAGCCGTTGTTTTTGAGGTTGTCTGACACTTCTGGGAGTCCAACCTGGTAACCAGCCGGGCCTGAACCGTCCGACGGTAAACATGATTCCGGAAGTCAGTGTTAGACTATAGTTACCTAAAACCTAATGCCAGATTTGAATTCTGCGCACGAGAAAACCCCCTAGGACATGTTTTTAGCAATTTCAGACTGCCCAGTTGGTACCTGGAGGGTCCGGAAGGGTCAGGCAGGGGTCACGTGGACGTGACCGTGGGTCATATACCGCCAACATACGAAGTCCTAAACTTCTCTGCCAAAATGACTGGAAATTTAGTTATAATCACTCACAAACACGAAAAAACAACGTTTTAGCCTTTAAAACGGTATTTTAGAGCCACCAAAGCCGGGGGCCATCAGTGTCCGACCACTAAGACTTCCGCGGGGTCAGTTGCCCAAGTTGGAACACTAGGTTGGTCGTTTTGGGTTCTAAATACGTTATTTAATGAGCTGTATTCAAAACTGATGAGAAAACGGTGCTAGCTGCTCTCTGGGATCCGATCCGTCACTGATTTTTTTGTTAACGAGTGATTTTTTGTGAAACCGTTAACAAAAAATCACAAACTTTCGCCTACTGCAACTTACTGGTAGGTCGTAGAGCAGCGAAACTAGTGTGGTTTAAAGCTTAGCCCAAGACCTATCCATGGGTTCTCAAAGTAATCGATTTGGTTTAGTTTTGCGAAAGTTCCAGCCAAAAAACCAAATTTTGATTTTTTGTTAACCTTGCTATATATACGTAATTCTTTTTCAGCCAAATGGATTTGAACTGGCTCTGATGGAGCACATTGAAGAACTTTTGGAGCGGTATCCGGTAATGGTCGTTTGCCACCGACTTCACTGCAAGCAGCGCCAGCAGAATTTGACAACTGGAAGGTAAAGCGTTCAGTGAAATCGAATTTTTAAAACCCAGGGTGCACACTTGCTGTTGCATACCGATGTGCTGTCAGCACATGTGAGTTTTATGCTTATAACCGTCTGAGGATTTTTGCGCCAGAAATTGTTTCTTGTTTTGGAAAACGCAATTTTTTTGCTGTGAGCAGAATCAGCCCCAGCGTGGATTTCTGCGAATTAGCATAATTTTTATTTTTGAACGTCATTTTTGTGAGTGAGTGAGTGCTCGAGTGAGTCGAGTGCGTTATAATGAAAATATGTTGTTGACATCACTGACGGATCCAGGATTTTGTGACGGGGGTGTGGATCCCCGCAGAAGTTGAAGAAATTTTTGTTTTTGCAATAAAATCGGTGTTCTAATCGTTAATACTTTACATTTCAAAGAACCGCAGAAATTTTTGAACGTTTTACGCATTTTTAGGCAAAAATAGAATTTTTTCTACAATAATTCGGACGCATTTCAAGGTTTTTCCTTCAAATGCACCCTGAATATGCTGCTAAGAAGAAGAAATTCGCCCGACGGCGCGAAATTTTTTAAATTTTTGCCCTTTTTCCCATTTGTCTCCTTAATTTTCCCTACCTTCGAATCGCGACGTGAGGGCGGCCGCCTCCCTCCGCCCCCCCCTGGATCCGCCCAGACATCAAATTAAATTTCGTAGCACTTTTAACATTATGAATTTTTATTTTTGCTTTAACATTTGTGAAACGGCATCCATCTGCTAACTCCCTCCTACACTGCTCCCAGACTCAAAGCAACATTTTAGGCTAATCTTTTACAGTGCGGCCCCATTTTTGACAACGATTTATTGTTTGTTGAAATTAATTAAGTGTTCTCATGGCACTTCTATTGCCGAAATCTTTGAGTTTGGAGCGTATGTTTGTTTACGATTGCGTATTTTGCTCAGTCGCTGAGGGCCGTTCCCTCTCTCTTTTCTTTCGGTATATATGTAGTTTACATGGCTACACTCGTACACTCGTAAACATGTTTGCTGAACACTTTCAGGCTTGTATAAATGTATAATTTTTGTTGCATAGTTATCTATTCTATTGTACAGATTGGCACTCGCTGGTTTCCGTTTCAAAATCTATGACAGTTCAACATTGCGACTTCTACTGCTTAAGACTGATCGCTGGGCAAATCTTGTGCCTCTTTTTGATGAGGATCCACCGACCGGATTACTATTCGCTTCTGTTGACTGTGACTTTAAAGCACTAATACGAGAGCTGAAGAAAGCTCCACAGCTGGTTTTGCTGGGTGTGTACGTTTTAAGTTTTAAATTGTTTGTTTGAGGGTGAAATAAGCCGTAAATATTTGTATAATATGCAAATAAACCTTTCCGTATAAAAATTCTTTGGTGTATGAACGCCTGCATCAAATTCAAAAGTTGTTTTGACGTGGAAACTTATCCAATGTATTGGACCATACGTCTTTCTATTATTTTTCACTGGATAATGACAGAAGAGTATCTTCAAGCGTTACAACTGACCGATACATAGTGTGGACCAATTTAATATTCTGATCTTTCGATTCGCTGCGTGCAACCATAGCGGGCGAAGGTTTGTTGATATATTTAGAATAGATTTAGATGGGGCACAGAGCAGGGGTTTCGGTTGCCTTGTGGTATACTTAAAACTCAAGCATTAAATGTTCAGTTTGCGCTGCGCGCTGGTTTGGGCACACGTGTGTGTATAGCACACCCAACCCGAAGAATCTCTCTCCAGTCCGTTTTAAACACAGACTGATGTGATATAATTTAATTTTTACTCTTTTCAAACATAATGTCGTGCCAAATCTCTGAACATTTCTAAAAGTTTGTCAATTTTGTCACATTTAGTTGATATTGATATGCTTATTTCTCATGCGGACTTAGCACGCTTGTCCCGCTCTAATGCATGTCAATTCTTCCCAAGTAACGATGAGAACGAGAGGACATCTCTGTCAATTATGGTTTTTTGTTTTAGCCGTGGCAATGCCTGATCGAATCTTAAGCGCGTCTGATGTTGAAGCTTTAGCCGCTCTCCCTGATTTGCAGATTCTTCCTGCTCAAACCGTTAGCCTTCTGAACCAACCTGCGGAGAGACTTACTCAGCTTTTGTGCTTTCAAATGACTACTCTTTCCAAATTGCTGAATAGCAGAGAAACCGCATTGCAGGAACCCCAGTCATCCAATAAAGAACTGTAGATTTTTGCTGATCTGTTGTTAATTTTTCCAGTAAATAGTTTTGTACACAGTAGTAGGTACTATAAGGATATTAATCAGAAGCAGGGACTGTGTATTAGATAATTTCATGTGTTCAAAAGGGTTGACGTGGCCACGTCCTAACTAAACCACTTTCTGTTTCCCAATTTTTGAGAAAATAGATAACTAATTTCTAAACACATCTCTGCGAGCTTTACTTCTTAACTAAGGTTAATCATCAAATGTGTAAGCTTGTTCAAGTTTTCATTCGACATTCTATCGTTCACAATCGAAGGAAAGCGTCCATCTTTCTTCAATTACTGTTTGGAATTAGAAAACAAAATTTGAAAAACAAAAAGCATGAAGACGAAAAATATCAACTTCCACAGCAAGGGACGTCGATATAAATTACAATAAAGCAATACAGGTTCGTGATTTTTTCACGCTTGTTATAACAACTTATAACTAAGGAGAAGGGACAATATAACTAAAGTTGATTCAAATAAACATTTGAAATTTATCTGAAATCTCAAACATCAGCTTCAACGTGCTTCAAACTATTAAAAGGGCAAGCGAGAAGTTTGTCTCACTTTCAGAAGGAGAATTGGTCCCATTTCCAACATGGCTCTAAATAGGGGTGCTTTCATTGCGCAGAATGTAATTTTGAAGAATTTCTGCAAAGTGAAAAGGTAAATTTTTTATTGCTTTCATTTTGCAGAGTGACTAATTTTGCAGCTTTAACTTTCCGGAATTTTAAATGTCGGAACTTTCATTTTGCAGAATCTTGAAAATGGCAAAACTTTCATTTTGCAGAATCTTGAAAATGTCAGAACTTTCACTTTGCAGAATCTTGAAAATGTCTGGACTTTCATTTTGCAGAATCTTGAAAATGTCAGAACTTTCACTTTGCAGAATCTTTTCTTTATCATTGATTGAAAATTTTGATTCTGTGTTTTTAATTTTACATAATTCAATTCCTGACTGCTAATTTCACAGATTATATGCCGTGTGATTGCAGTTAAAAATTAAACTTAGGGCCTTTTCGCGAATGGATAGAGTAGAGTTAAAATTAACTCGATCCTTATCGCGAATGAGTTAAAAGAGTTAAATTTAACTCGCCGAGTTATGCTGAGTTAAAAATTTTAACTCTACTCGCATTCATGAAAAGAGTTAAAATTGTCACGGTGCAGATTTTCCCCCGGTTTAAAATTTCCCCCCGGGAAATTTGCACCGGTGTGAATTTTGCGGGGGGAAATTCTGCACCAATGCAAGAAATAATGCAGATTTCAGTTAACAAATTGAGTCTGGCTCATAATCGAAGCAACTAATTATACATTGACGTTGGAATATGATTAGTATGATACGCCAAAATAATTATTCGTTATAATAATTTCAGTTTGTCTGAGATACAAAATTGCATCGAAATATATATTGAATAAAATTTCTTGACAAAGCAGAAATTTTGTTTGTAGGCTTTGTAAAATCATTTTTGTTTTATTCAACTGCTTTTTTCTCATTTTATATATCTTAATTAAGAAAAATTTTTAAAAAATATCAACTCTAATTTTCTTAGGTTTCTAATATTTTACGATTTTATATAGAAGTAAAGATATGCATACATTAAAGCGGGTTTGCGCAATTCCCCCCAGCCCTAACTTTTGATTTTTTTACCAATAACTTTGAAATTTCCTAAGGGTGCATACTGGAGGATGACGAATTCAAAAATTTAAAATTGTTTAAAATTTTTTAAAATGTTAAAATTTTAAAAATTTTTGAATTCATCAGGCTCCAGTATGCACCCATAGGAAATTTCAATGTTATTGGTGAAAAAATCAAAAGTTAGGGCTGGAGGGGAATAGCGCAAGAGACCCATTAAAGCATGGTAACTTTTATCTCCGAGCCTAAACCGTTAAGCAGAAAAAGGTACTCAAATCAGAATTTATTTTTTGTTTGTTTAATAGATATACAATCATAGGTAGCAGCAATCATGCATTCGATAAAGGCTAAAGAACTTAAGTTTAATTAAATCAGTGCGATCTTCTAATCTTATTAGGTTTCTGTTATCATATTTCTACGTAAAAAATTAAAAATTAAAAACATTGAAATTTTGGAAATTTTAGTCTCAGAGTGTCCGGGGATTTTTCTTTCACAAGAAGTTTCTATGTTCTAAATATTCCAAAATAGAAAAATCTCATCTATGCTCTATTTTTCGAGCATTCAAGAATAGAAAATCAAAATTTTAAGCTCTAAATTCTAAATAAATTGAAGAAAAATTTTAGGATTTAGAACCATAGAATTTCAGTTTCTTCAGAAAAATGCTTAATTTCTAACTACCTATGAGCTAACTTTAAAAACTTTAAATCAGAATTAGAAATTAGGATTTAAAAAAAAATTTAAATTCTATGCCCTATGTTTGAAGTTTTCACCAATCGCTGAAGACCTAGAATCAAGCCAACCAATCAGCAGCGGGGTAATTTCGAAACAGATCATTAAACAGAACGGTCTTTTAGCTATTGGCATTGTGCTGTTATCAGAAGAACAAGCGATTAAAAGAACCTGATTTGATAGAGAAAACTCTGAAGTTATCTATTTCTTTTGAGCGACCATGTGGATGATTTGGTAAACGAATATATGGCAAAAATTACATTAATTCATGGTAATAAATAATAATAATTATAAACTGAATTACGGGTAGTTGACGTGAAGTTTTCAAGGTGAATTATGGGTAGGGTTGTGCTAAATATGAAAAAAGGGGGCCGGGCCGGCCCGGCCCCCGGCCCCCCAAATTGGGGGGCCGGGCCGTTTCATTTGGGGGGCCGGCACCCCCACCGGCCCCCGGGGCCGTGATCGACACCGGCCCCCGGGGCCGAGTTTACCACCGGCCCCCGCGGCCCCAATACCAGAAAAATTTTCCTTATCAATATAATGATTTGAAAATAGTCATTTTTTGCATAGTTTTATCCTACGTCGCAAGTTTGCGTTATTTTCTTGGCTCTGGAAAAATAAATGACTCCAATATGTTGTTTTCACACTACAAATCCAAGTTAACCCATCCTGCCAGTGCAATGGCACATGAACTAGATTAGAGTAGAAAGAAATTATAGAAGTCAGAATAAACAAACTGGAATGTACTTTTGTCCCTATGCTAAGGTCTCACCTAAGCTAACTTTTCACAGAAAAGGATCGTTAGTTTGCCAATTTCGTTATTTTCAATTGCAATGGATAGATGTGTTGTAAAAACGATTGTTTTAGTATAAAATAATGAGGTGATTAAGTTAATTATTGCTGCGAACTAACACAGAATTAACAAGGAAATTGTAAAAATTTTATGCGAAACCTATCATGTTGCATAATATTATTCGAAAGCTGTTGACGACTCGTGGATTCAGTGGTAAAGGAACTAAGCCGGTCAATTCGAGACCCCTGGTGTTTTCCACTATGCCATCGAATGCCAACGCTTTGTAATGTGTCAGTACTTGTTGAGTTATTAGTTGAGTTATCTACCTGTATCGATACATGTATAATAGGGCAAAGCCCATAATTAATAAAATTTGTAGCCGTAGCCGAATATCCAAATTTTTGGATCATGTAATGTAATGAGGTTCATACAATTGCATTAGCACAGTTTTTAAAGTCTAAATTTTTGTTCTTGACTGGATTTTTCAAAACATTTTCAGCTTCTGGTGGTTAATCCCTTTATTACCAAAAGTCAACCAAATTTGTAGAGTATCCAATTTTTGGTTTGGTTCATTTAAAGCAATCAACTCGCGCAGTCATCGAAAAACGTTTGTCCTGAACAAATTCAGAGGGTTAATCAATCGTATTCGTAACCAACGTTAATATTCACTGTTTTTGCCTTTGATTAATTACTGCACTACGCATCGCATACACGCTCTTTTTTTATTGATACTGACTTCTCAAAATGAAAACAACTCAAAATTCTATAATTTACCAATGTAATTTACACAAAAAATGCATTAGGTATTTTAGTTAAATGTAACGGATGACAAATTAATCTTTTTAATCATTTTCATTACGGATTTATCCGTAATTTCAAAAAATTTCTCCACCTGGGGGCTCCGCCCCCTAGAACCCCCGCTGCTTGTTTGCCATAATGTTTTCGGGATTCATTAGTTCTCAGAGTTTCCGAAACAAGATTTTTGCCTTTTTGTTCTGAATGATATTAATTTAATAGCTATTTAACTAATTCTTAGTTAGTTTAACTATAACATCAAAACATCAGAACAATGTGTGTCAATAATATCGAAAACTGGTCATGATATGTGTTAGATACAACAGATGCCAATTAAATCGTTTTGAACTTTTTGCATTACGGATTTTTCCGTAATCGCAAAAAATTTTCTCAACTTCTGGGGGCTCCGCCCCCAGACCCCAGTCGTGTGTATGGGGCGTATTTCACATAGTTTGTCATCGTGCATTACTGTTCAGTAGCACCACTGTTCTAAGTGCTTTTTCATACGATTAAATTATGTTTCACTAAAGAAATAATCGACAAATAATTTTTATAAAGAATACAATTTTTGCATATAAAACACGCTAAAACAATAATTTTTCCTGGACGCAAAATTTCTTAACGGGACGCAACTTAAAATTAGCTGGACGCAAGGTTGACGCAAATCCGAAAACCAAAAAAAAAACCCTGCACCGGCCCCCGGGGCCGTGATCGACACCGGCCCCCGGGGCCGAGTTTACCACCGGCCCCCGCGGCCCCAATACCAGAAAAATTTTCCTTATCAATATAATGATTTGAAAATAGTCATTTTTTGCATAGTTTTATCCTACGTCGCAAGTTTGCGTTATTTTCTTGGCTCTGGAAAAATAAATGACTCCAATATGTTGTTTTCACACTACAAATCCAAGTTAACCCATCCTGCCAGTGCAATGGCACATGAACTAGATTAGAGTAGAAAGAAATTATAGAAGTCAGAATAAACAAACTGGAATGTACTTTTGTCACTATGCTAAGGTCTCACCTAAGCTAACTTTTCACAGAAAAGGATCGTTAGTTTGCCAATTTCGTTATTTTCAATTGCAATGGATAGATGTGTTGTAAAAACGATTGTTTTAGTATAAAATAATGAGGTGATTAAGTTAATTATTGCTGCGAACTAACACAGAATTAACAAGGAAATTGTAAAAATTTTATGCGAAACCTATCATGTTGCATAATATTATTCGAAAGCTGTTGACGACTCGTGGATTCAGTGGTAAAGGAACTAAGCCGGTCAATTCGAATAGCTATAATAGCTATTACGGAAAAATTTTTTTCCGCTAAACCATCGGGCCCAGCTCAACTAATTGAATTAATTTTTACACCATTAAATTCGCCTCGTCAAGAGCTTTCGAATGATCTACAACCAGGGTTTTTTTTGCGTCCAGAAGTGCGTCTGGACGCAAAGTTTCTTATCTTGACGCAACGAAATTTTAACGGGACGCAAGCTAGACGCAACATTATTTCGGGAGAAAATTCACTTTTGTAAGAGTGAAAACTTTAAATATTTCCAGTACCAATTTTTCCACATTTTCCAAAAATTTTCTCAGTTTCTGGGGGGCTCCGCCCCCCAGACCCCCTGGTGTTTTCCACTATGTCATCGAATGCCAACGCTTTGTAATGTGTCAGTACTTGTTGAGTTATTAGTTGAGTTATCTACCTGTATCGATACATAACAAGTCAAAGCCAATTATTAATAAAATTTGTAGCCGTAGCCGAATATCCAAATTTTTGGGATCCTGTAATGTAATGAGGTTCATACAATTGCATTAGCACAGTCATTGCATACATTGCATTATTCTTTTTAATCATTTTGATTACGGATTTATCCGTAATTTCAAAAAATTTCTCCAACTTCTGGGGGGCTCCGCCCCCCAGACCCCCCGCTGTTTGTTTGTCATAATGTTTCCGGGATTCCTTAGTTCCCAAAGTTTTCGAAACAAAATTACTGTCTTTGTTCTGAATGATATTAATTTTATAGCTATTCAACTAATTCTTAATTAGTTTAACTATAACATCAAAACATCTGAATAATGTGTGTCAATAATATCAAAAATTGGTCATGATATATGTTAGATACAACAGATGCGAATTAAATCGTTTTGAACATTTGCATTACGGATTTTTCCGTAATCGCAAAAAAGTTTCTCAACTTCTGGGGGGCTCCGCCCCCCCAGCCCCCCCCGTCGTGTATATAGGGCATATTTCACATATTTTATAATCGTGCATTAATGTTCAGTAGCGTCACCGTTCTAAGTACTTTTTCATACGATTAAATTATGTTTCACTAAAGAAATAATCTACATTTTTATAAAGTATACAATTTTTGCATATAAAACACGCTAAAACAATAATTTTACCTGGACGCAAAATTTCTTAACGGGACGCAACTCAAAATTAGCTGGACGCAAGGTTGACGCAAATCCGAAAACCAAAAAAAACCCTGTCTACAACACGACAGGTTTTTCTTAAAATATGGCAACTTTCCATGTTAATTTCTAATGTTAAGTAACAGCTGGAATTAGCGTAATTACTACATTATCTTGTATCAAAATAGTCGTCTTTGTATGTGCAATCCATTGCAATTTAAAATTATGAGATTGGGTAAATAGCGAGCTTTTTCTGTGAAAGGATCGCTTAAAAAGCTACAAAACTTCCTATAGCTTCCACAGAAACCTCTAAGAGTGAAGGATAGAGTCAGGGAATATAGAAATTGATCCTAACATGGAGCATACATTCCATGCATCTTGATAGATAAGATCTGAGTTCCGATTACTACTTTGTTTCGACAAGAATTTTTCCAAAGTATTTCCATCCAAGAAACTATTAATATAAGATAAAATCTGATAGTTTGCCAAAAACTAAAATTAAATAATAGCTACCAACACCTTTATTTACTACATTAGCATTGGAAAAATTCATACTTTCCACATGAAATCGAAATGGGGGCCGGTTTGGGGGCCGTCACCGACACCGGCCCCCGGGGCCGTGTTGGGCCCGGCCCCCGAAAATAAAATGGGGCCGGCCCCACCACCGGCCACCACCGAACAACCCTAATTATGGGTAATTAAAGTGAAGTTGATTAAAACAATAAAAGCTGAATCTGTTCAGCTTTGGCAGCAAAAGCTCAGAAGCAGTGCATAATAATTGCTAATTGTTCATTGCGCTTTCACGAGTATAAAGGATGTATAGGTACGTCTTAAATAGAAAGACTCAAGAATATTTAATGAAATTATCGCTGCAGACCATGTTGCTTTGCTTATGGTGATCTGATGAAGAAAATGAACCAGCTGATTTTGAACTGTAGTAAATTTACCACAATTTAATTTCGAATGACATGAAGGCATATGTGAAGACTATGAAAACAGTCTTGATTACTCTAACAGTAACTTTTCTATTTTTTACTAGCCTCTCGCATAGTAAAAATTACAGGAGATTTCTGTAGAAACCTGTAGTTTTGTTCGACTTTTTCGACAATCCCAAATCAGATACCAAACCTGTAGTTTTTATAAGACACCTGTAATTTACACTGGAGCGACCTGTTAATGGAAAGGGGGAGCAGTTGCGGTGGGAACGGCCGCTCTCAAAATATCCTCGGCAGGGAAAGGCCATTACAAAAACTCACCCACGGGGTGTTGAAGAATAAAAATGTGAAAAAATTCGAAAAAAATTTCAGTCGTCAAAAATTATGATCATTGTCGCATGCTTACACATTCAACTTGTGTTATCAGCAGGGTTTTTTTGCGTCCAGATGTGCGTCTGGACGCAAAGTTTCTTATCTGGACGCAATGAAATTTTAGCGGGACGCAAGCTAGACGCAACATTATTTCGGGAGGAAATTCACTTTTGTAAGAGTAAAAACTTTAAATGTTTCCAGTACCAATTTTTCCGTTTTTTCCAAAAATTTCTTCGGGTCCTGGGGGCTCCGCCCCCCAGACCCCGGTGTTTCCCACTTTGTCATGGAATGCCAAGGTGTAAGGACATGCCTCAATGTTACTCAATGTTATTTGTTAAGTTGTTGTCCACCTGCATCCATATATATCAGATTTTTTTTTCGAAGTCATGAATTTCACGTCAATAAATACATAGAGATTACTAGGTGCATTTATATACATTTATATATATTTATACATTTATATTGTTCTCATTCAACAGGTCAGGCAGGATCAAGATTAGTACTAAAGTAAAACCCCGAAATTAACAAAATTTGTAACTGTAGCAGAAGCAGAATATCCAAATTTTTTGGTTCTTCTAAAAAACGTTTTTCGCAAAAAATACACAAATGGCAACTTAAAATAATGCAAGATTACCATTTTTCTGAAATTTTCAAATACAAAAGACCTATGTACGAGCAATTCACTATCCATTTATTGTAACTAACGTTAATAGTATTTACAAATGCTTCACTGTTTTGCAGTTGAATAACGCTGCCTGGGGCATACACGCTTCTCTATTGACTTTATACTGAGTTTATTCGAAATTCAAAAATTTACAGATGCAATAAACACAAAAATGCATTAAAGTTAGGAGCATAAGTTAAAATAGAATAAACATTTGCCAAATTAATATTTTTAAACATTTCAAAAACGGATTAAATCCGTAATTTCGAAAACTCTCCAACTTCTGGGGGCTCCGCCCCCGAACCCCCGGTGCTCATTTGCAATAATCCTGCTATTAAGGATCACCAGTTGTCAAAGTTTGCGAAACCGAATGTATGTTTTAATGTTTGCTACCTTTCTTCTCAATGATATTCCTAAATATTTCATTAATATTTAATACTTTAATTAGTTTAACTAACATTGAAATATCTGAATAATGTGTGTCAATAATATATATAATCGAAAATTACTAAGTTCTGCAACAGACGCCAAATAAAATCTTTTTAAACATTTCCATTACGGATTATTCTGTAATTTCAAAAAATTCTTCAACTCTCCCCCAGGCCCCCCGTCGTGTATATTGGACGCATCTATATTCTTGGTAGGTAGTCCTGTAATCGTGCAGTACAGTTGAGTAGCATCAGCTTTCTAAAATAAAGTCTAAATACCTTTGCACTAAAGAAATTATCAGAAAATTTTTATAAATAAAACAATTTTTTGCACTGAAAAAAAACACGCTAAAACAAGATTTCTGCCTGACGCAAAATTTCTTAACGGGACGCAACTTAAATTTAGCGGGACGCAAGGTTGACGCAAATCCGAGAAACCAAAAAAAACCTTGGTTATCAGCATTCTACTAAGGTATATCCGATAGAAACTACCACCGATGTTCCTGTGGAAATTGGAATGAAGACTTAACCTGTATTTTTTCTAAAGCTTTTGTATTTAGATCTACAAGTGATTCGTTTTGTTTATACCTACTGAAACATTTCTAAGATTGTGCAGGAAGGTTTCGAGTTTTGAGGAAACTACATGTGAAACACTTGAGATCACAGTTCAGTCTCTTGAGACTTCCAACTTGAAAACTCGAGAAATTCTATATACCTGTCCTCTGGATGACTCAACATTAACGTAAACAGAGTTATATTTTTTAACACTATCATAGTAAGGTAATTTTTGTTATAT
>JASAND010031061.1:0-12239 GCA_030248195.1 Trissonchulus latispiculum
GGGCCGCGCAGACGCCTTTATACCCATATTATGTAGGGGCGCTATCGCGCCCCTACATAATACTCATTTTTTAGTGCGAAACACGTAACGGCATAATACAATTATATCGAGCCGAGGGCGCGAATTTTTTTGAAAATGTGCGTTTTACTCGTGGCAGGAAATAATACCTGGGGGCAACACAATTCCCCCAGTCCCCCCCCTGGCTACGCGCCTGCCTAAGGGTGTATTTTTAACCAGCCAAGACATCAAAGAAGACTACGTATATAATAGAAAATTCTTACCAATGAATAAGGAGCCGCAGGACTCATTCAAAACGACAACCGACGTCTAAGAAATTCTATATTATGCTCTGAAATAACCCGTATGAGAAATAATATAAAAAAAGTAGGAAAATGTTCTTCTAATTCAGTAATATATATACAAGTAACAAAAATGCTCCGCACAAAGGGGGATAATATGTGTTGGGCCTATGTCTATCCTTTATAATTCCGGTTGAGAAAGGCATAAATCCGACACAACAAAAGTTGCTCAGCTCACAGGCTTTCATTTGATACCAAATTTGACCGCTTTTGAAAAATTCCATTTTTGACCGAAAATCGCCGAAGTCCCCACCTCACCCCATCACAGAACTCTACAGCCACTTTGAGCATGCAGTTCTATGACAAAAGTTGCTCAGCTCACTTAGGGCTTTCATTCGATACCAAATTTGCCCACTTTTGAAGAATTTTATTTTTGACCCTAAATTGCCTAAGTCCCCACCCCACCCCACCACAGCACTCTACAGCCACTTTGGGTACGCAGTTCTATGACAAAAGTTGCTCAGCTCACTTAGGGCTTTCATCTGATACCAAATTTGACCACTTTTGAAAAATTTTATTTTTGGCCCAAAATCGCCTAAGTCCCCACCCCACCCCACCACAGCACTCTACAGCCACTTTGGGTACGCAGTTCTATGGCAAAAGTTGCTCAGCTCACTTAGGGCTTTCATTTGATACCAAATTTGCCCACTTTTGAAGAATTTTATTTTTGACCGAAAATTACCTAAGTCCCCACCCCACCCCACCACAGCACTCTACAGCCACTTTGGGTACGCAGTTCTATGACAAAAGTTGCTCAGCTCACTTAGGGCTTTCATCTGATACCAAATTTGACCACTTTTGAAAAATTTTATTTTTTGCCCAAAATCGCCTAAGTCCCCACCCCACCCCACCACAGCACTCTACAGCCACTTTGGGTACGCAGTTCTATGGCAAAAGTTGCTCAGCTCACTTAGGGCTTTCATTTGATACCAAATTTGCCCACTTTTGAAGAATTTTATTTTTGACCGAAAATTGCCTAAGTCCCCACCCCACCACAGCACTCTACAGCCACTTTGGGTACGCAGTTCTATGACAAAAGTTGCTCAGCTCACTTAGGGCTTTCATCTGATACCAAATTTGACCACTTTTGAAAAATTTTATTTTTGGCCCAAAATCGCCTAAGTCCCCACCCCACCCCACCACAGCACTCTACAGCCACTTTGGGTACGCAGTTCTATGGCAAAAGTTGCTCAGCTCACTTAGGGCTTTCATTTGATACCAAATTTGCCCACTTTTGAAGAATTTTATTTTTGACCGAAAATTGCCTAAGTCCCCACCCCACCCCACCACAGCACTCTACAGCCACTTTGGGTACGCAGTTCTATGGCAAACGTTGCTCAGCTCACTTAGGGCTTTCATTTGATACCAAATTTGACCACTTTTGAAAAACTTTATTTTCGACCATTTGACCCTCCCACCCGACGGACCCTTCAAACGGCAAAGTAGAACCAGCCCAGCAATATATGCACGTCGGACGGCAAAACGGATACCGGGAATGAGCTGGGCACACCTGAAAACCCCTATAGACAAAGTTTTGAGAGGCCAGGTAAATATGGACCTCCAGGAAGCGGTTTTCGATTTCACCCTTCCAACGGCAAAGTGGAACCAGCCCAGCAAAATAGGTACGTCGGACGGCAAAAAGGATACCGGGACTGAGCTGGGCGCACCAGAAAACACCTATAGACAAAGTTTTGAGAGGCCAGGTAGAGCCTACTATGGATCTCCAGCAAGCGGTTTCCGACTGAACCCTCCCGATGGCAAAGTGGAACCAGCACAGCAAGATGGGTAGGTCTGACGGTAAAACTGACTGGGGGAATCGATTCCCCGTGCCAGAAAACCATTGTATGGAAGATTTGAGCTTTCAAAGTTGAATAGATTGAGAGAAATTTCGATTTTTCATTTTTCGAATTTTCGCCATTTTTGACGGGCCACTGTGGTCGCTAGGGAAGTGATAGAGAAACGCAACCTGGACCGTTAGTTAGTTCAATATATGTAATTTCTGAATATAAAAAGAAATCAGCTCCAGCTCGTAACGTTCGACCTGAGCGACGACCACAAAAATGGTCACTTTTCGCTATGAGCCGACTTTGCGGCGCCACTGCGGCGCTGTGGCGCAGCTGCGGCGCAAAAAAATTGTGATTCTTAAATTCTTTAGAGGGTACTACTAGACCCCATAGCCCTTTAGGTTGGCCCACCGCTGCAGATCACGTGAAAGCGGCGAACATTATGTACAATACAACCATCAAATAGGAGAAACCGGAAAAAAAACATCGCCGCCATAACCTGTCCGGGGCGCAACTTTTTAACGGTAAGTAATACGGGGCTGAAACTTCACAGACATACTAAACTCGATGTGCTCTACAATTTGCGCATGAGGGTATTTTTAGGGTAAATGTTGCAAAAATTTTCAAAAAAGGAAAAATTTTTGGCTTAAAATGTTTATTATTGCGAGAAATACACGTTTTTACCTGTATTATGGACTTTCTGACTCAATATTGACCTTATTTTAGACATATATAGCAAGCTTAACAAAAAAATCAAATTCGGTTTTTTGGCTGGAACTTTCGCAAAACTAAACCAAATCGATTACTTTGAGGACCCATGGATAGGTCTTGGGCTAAGCTTTAAAACCACCCCAGTTTCGTTGCTCTACGGCCTACCAGTAAGTAGCAGTAGACGAAAATGTGTGATTTTTTTGTTAAAGGTTTAACAAAAAAATCACCCGTTAACAAAAAAAATCAGTGGCGGATCGGATCCCAGAGAGCAGCTAGCAACTTTTTCTCATCAGTTTTGGATAGAGCGCACTAAATAACGTATTTCGAACCCCAAACCGCTAACCTAGTGCTCCAACTAAGGCAACTGACCCCGCCGAAGTCTTAGTGGTCACTGATGGCCCCCGACAGCGTCCAGTATGAAGTCTGGTGGCTCTAAAGTGCCGTTTTAAAGGCTAAAACGTTGTTTTTTCGTGTTTGTGAGTGATTATAACCTATTTCCAGGCATTTTGGCAGAGAAACTCAGAACTTCGTATGTTGCTGGGGTATGACCCACGGTCACGTCACGTGACCCCTGCCGGACCCGTCCGGACCCTCCAGGTACCAACTGGACAGTTCGAAGTGGCTATAAACATGTCCTAGGGGGTTTTCGAGGGCGCTGAATTTAAATCTGGCATTTGTAGTTTTTAGGTAACTATGGGCTAATACTGACTTCTGGGATCACGTTTACCGTCGGACGGTCCAGGCCCGGCTGGTCACCAGGTTGGACTCCCAGAAGTGTCAGGCAACCTCAAAAACAACGTATATAAGGGTTTTCGGGGTCGCTGAGCTCGATTTTGACGTTAGTTTTGCTCTAGCTGCTGTTCTGGCTTCAGTAAAGAAACATAAAAATGATTTTTTTATTTGTTAAAATTTTAACAAAAAAAATTACCCACCCCAGGACGGCTCAGAGGTCCGACTGGGAACTTCTATATATATATGTATCGATAGCCCACAGTCAGAAAATGTCACATGCACAATATGGGTTGCCTAGGGTTTTCCCTTAGTAAATAGCAGCCGAAATTCGAACTTCGGTCATGAACGTTTTTGAGGTCACTTTTGGGTACCCTCACTTAAAGGTCTGCCCTGAACGCATGGAGAGGGCCTAGGGGCTCAAACTCACAGGCTGTAATGTCGAGATGTGTTGCTACCACCATGCAAAAAATTGGGTCTCTGCTACTTCCCTGTGAGTCAGGGTGGGGTAATTTTTTTTGTTAAAATATCGGGTGATTTTTTTGTTAAGCTTGCTATATATAGAAACATGTTGGCAAACAAGTTTGCGAGTTTAAAACTACTGTCTAATGATACAATTATTTCATGGTTGAATGTTTTTTGAAGTTAGAAACGGCTGAAAATGCGATTTTTGGCATAAAAATAGAAAAATTGGGGGGTCTCCAGAGGGGGCCCCCACCAGAAAAAGTTGGGGGGAGCCCCCCCACCCCAAATCTCCGTTACACCTATGCCCCTAAGTCTTCGGCGAGACTACCCCCCCCCGTTGGCATAGGTGTACGAGCATAGTTTCCTTAGGGGGTGGGGGGTTGGGGGGGGTATCCCCCCAAAATTTTCGACCAACTTTACCACCCCCCCCCCAGATTTTTTGACTATCCCTTCCCCCCCCCCTATTGGCTACCCCCCCCCCCCCGAACCCCTCCCAAACGATCTTTGGAGCCAAAAAGTTAGCTAAATTTGGCCGAAAAATGTTCATTTTTTGAAAAATTATAATAAACTTATGACCTAAAGGCACTTTAAAACAGTGCAAAAACGCCCAAAACGTTAAAAACCTGCCTTATTTTGATAAAAAAAGGGCTAAATTACAGACAATTTTGCATTTTTTGGCCATTTTTCGAAATTTCTGAGGTCCGAATTCTGGGGGGCGGGGGTTGCAGGGTATTTTTTAGGGATTTTTTTCCGGGGGGGAGCTTCCCGGGGGGGCCCCCCGGGCCGGGGAGGGGGGGGAGAAATTTTCGAGGGGGGGGGGGGGAAGATTTTTTGCCAAAATGATCCAAAAAATCGTATGGTGTGGCGTATGTTGCATGGTGAAACACAAAAAGTTCTCAAAAATGCCAGGATTTAAGGTATAGCCATTTTTACGAAAAAATCTCCGGCGAAGCCGGAAAATTTTTGAGAATTTGACCATTTTTGGAAAAAAATGTAGACCTCATTAAGGGGGCAGACCAAAATCCCGGGGGGGGGGGCGATTTAGGGGGGGGGGAGGTCAATTTCGGGGGGTAAAAAAACCCTGGGGGTTGGGGGGGCACCCCCATCACATTTAGGTGGGCCAAGATTTATCCCCCCCCCAGACCCAAAGTTCCAGGGAAACTATATATGTGTACCAGGCTACAGTTTACCCCCTGTGAGACCTCCCCCCACGGAGAGGCCAGACCCCCCTCCCCGACCTCGACTACTCCCCCCCCCAAGCCGAGCTCAAACCCCCCTCCCCCCCCCCCTAAAAATTGGGTCCAAACCAAGACAAAAATGCAAAATTTTTGAAAAATTTTTTTGCAATTTCTGAAAAATTTTGAAAAAAATTTGAAAAATAGGCTATAAATCACCTACAAACAGCTAAAGATGGTTATTTATAGCAATTAAAAGGTAATATAGGCAATTATAAGCACAATCTGGGCTAATTTAGGCATATTTTAGTACAAATTTGTCAATTTTCAAGCCCTATTTTCGCAAACAAAAACTGTTAACAGACGCTTTTCAGTACGTTTAATGTACTGTACATCGAAAAAGAAGCATTTTCAGCTAAAAAAACTTGGGTACAGTTTAGGGGGGGTCTCCTCCCCCAAATTTCGGATTTTGGTGGGGTCCCCCGAGCCAAATTTGGATCTTCTACTCCCCCCCAACCCAAACAGGTGATACACCTATGCCCGTTGGGGGAGACGTCCCCCCAAAGTCTTGGGGGAGGGTTGAAAAAAGGGCAGGGGCCAGGGTGGGGGGGGCTAGACCCCCCACCAGTGGCGGATCCAGGATTTTGTCAAGGGAGGGGCCCCAGCTCAAAAGAGTTCAAGATAACGCCAGAATCATGAATATATATATACTAACCCTGAGATCTTAAACGTTTTTCGAAAGTGTACAGAGATGGTTCTAAGTTGTGATGCCTGATTGAAACCAATTCAACGTTCTAAGACAGTTGAGATCAATGAAACCAATTTAGTTTGCTTCGTCTCGTCTTTGGCAAAATGTAACATTCAGATTAAATTCTTCAGTTAGCGCAGTTTAAAACTGTCTTGGCGAAAGGATTCCTTTCGGCGTGGTTCTCGTTGGCACATTTGACAAAATTTTGTCAAATGTGCCAACGAGAACCACGCCGAAGGCGTGCGCGGATGGCAGCATTCTATATATGTAAGTTTATACAATATATATTGCTAATGCATTGAAATTTCACAATCTACGATGGAAGGGGCGAAAAGTTGACGAAAAGAACTACGAACTACATATTTATCATCACTACTTGCCAGGGTTTTTTTTGGTCGCCGAACTTTCTTTAGGCCAAATGGCCTCAACGACTCAATTTTTTTAGGCCATCAGCCATAGTTTCACCGGAAATTTTGGTTGGGGGGGCAAGCTCCGGAAATTTGGTGGTCGACCGCCAAAAAGTGATGGGGAGTGTAGAGTACCCCCCCCCCGAACCCCCCCCAAAATTCGGACCTCAGGAAATCCAAAAAATGGCCTAAAAATGCAAAATTATCTGTATTTTAACGCTTTTTTCGTCAAAACAAGGCTTGTTTTTATCATTTTAGGCGTTTTTACACGGTTTTTAAGCGATTTTAAGCCAAAAATTGAGAAAAAATTTTCAAAAAATGACCATTTTTTGGCAAAATTTAGCTAACTTTTTGGCCCCAAAAAGTGCTGGGGGGTAACCAAAAGTGGGGGGAGGGAAAGTCAAACAAGCAGGCCCCTAAAAGGGGCATTATTCCTTCCTGGTATCTAGCACTTTTCTGCATTAACGTGCAGTTTCAACTTTCAAGTTGAAAAGTATGACAAAAGCTCAGTCCCAGCTCCTGCAGTCTCAACAGTCCCAGGGAAAATATGACCTTTAATAAATAGCACAACAATTATGCATTTTGATGACCCTAACAATCAGCGGTTTATCTTCAGTAGTCGGAATTTCATATGTCAGAATTTCATTAGTCAGAAACTAACTTTTTAAGCTTTCATTAGTCAGAAATTCATTAGTCAGAATTTAGGTTTTTGAAATAAGTTGAACTTTTATTTGTCAGAATTTCATAACTCAAAATTTCATTAGTCAGAATTCCATTAGTCTGAATTTCGTTTGTCAGAAGTTTGCAGAAATGCACAGTTCTTCCTGGCGCAAAGCGTAACAAGATGGCTGATCTTGATGATAGTTTCATAAAATGACTTCTAGTCGACACAAATGTGTCTTGGCTCTACCACCAGCAAAGAGCAAAACTTTCTTTTCAAAAGGGTTCCCCAACCATAGGTGTACCTTGAGAAATCGTTGGGGGAGGGGATAGCCGAAATTAGGGTGGGTGGGGTCAGCCGTTTTGAGGTGGTGGGGTCCGGAAGAATCGAATTTGGGGGGGGTAAAAATTTTTTGGTCAAAAATTTAGAAAAAATTCGCAAATTTGCTAAAAAAGCGTTATTTCCAACTAAAAATCAAAAATATCATTTTTGCTCATTTATTCGAAAAAATTTGGATTTTTTGCAAAAATTTCAAATTTTTCCAAAAAATTTCGAATTTTTACTAATTTTGACGCAAAATTTTCAAAATTTTGAGGGTGGGGTCTGGCAAATTTGGGTGGGTGGGGTCTGGGATTTGGCCATTTGGGGTGGGGTCTGCCTCCAAAATTTCGCGGGTGGGGTCGGCACTTTTCCATTTGGGGGGAGGGGTTCCCCCCACCCCCCCCCCCAGGTACACCTATGCCCCCAACGACTGGATTGGTTCCGCGTACACCTACCTACATTTTACAGACAGAAAATAACGATATGCGGGCTGTTTCGTTTGAATTCTAAAAGAATCAGAATTGCGAAGAGTAGGTACGTAATAACTTCAAAAAATCAAAATTTCAAAATTTAAATTCTGACTAATGAAATTCTAACTAACGAAATTCTGAATAATGAATTTCCGACTATCTACTACGATTCTGACTGATGAAAGTAGACAAAATCAGCTCTTCCAGTTTCTGCTGACCATAGGTGTACCTGGGGGGGGGGGTGGGGGGGGACCCCAATGGAAAAGTGCGGTGCGGACCCCACCCTCGAAATTTTGGAGGCAGACCCCACCCCCAAATGGCCAAATCCCAGACCCCACCCATCCAAATTTGCCAGACCCCACCCTCGAAATTTTAAAAATTTTGCCTCAAAATTAGTAAAAATTCGAAATTTTTTGGAAAAATTCGAAATTTTTGCAAAAAATCCAAGTTTTTTCGACTAAATGAGCAAAAATGAAGAAATTTTCCGTAACAATGATTCCGTCTCCAGACGGAATAAAAATCTGGGGGGGGTAAAGTTGGTCGAAAATTTTGGGGGGGAGCCTGGTGAAACTATGCCATCAGCCAAAAAATTTAGGCTTTCCGTTGGATGGGGGCCCTCAAGTTGAAAGGGAGGGGCCCAAATTCCAAAGGTGGTGCCCGATGCCCGGGGCCCTGGGGCTGGGGCCCTCCCCCTGGTTCCGTCACTGACCCCCACCTCACACCTATGCCCCCGCCCGCCTTACACCTATTTGGAGGGGGGTCCTGAACTCCTGAGAGGGGGTGGGGGGTTTCTGACATAGGTGTAACGGGGATTTGGGTTGGGGGGGCCCCCTCCCCCGGAATTTTGGGGGGGCCCCTTTTTAGACCCCCCCAAACCCCCCCCCAAACCTCCCCCAAAAAAATTTTCTATTTTTATGCCAAAAACCGCATTTTCAGCCATTGCTAATATATACCGAAAACATGAAATCATTAAGTAATTTTAACATTAGACAGTGTTTTTAAACTCGAAAACTTGATTGCCAACATGTTTCTGAGTCCAGAATAAGGTCAATATTGAGTCTAGAAGTCCATAAAACTGTTATAAACGTGTATTTCTCGCGATAATAAACACGTTAAGCCAAAAATTTGGACTTTTTTTGAAAAATTTTGCAAAATTTACCCTAAAAATGCCCAATTTTTGGCCAATTTCGCGCCTTCGGCGCGACTTTCCTACCCCTCCCCCGCCCCAGTTGGGGGAGGGGTCCCCCCCAAAAAGTTTTGGGGGGAATAGGGCATGGGGGGACACCCCCAACCATGCCCCCGTTCCTCAGGACACCTAGCGCGTTGCTCGCTGGAATGAATGAATAATGAGAAGAAAATAGAAAATTAAGCCTATAAAATAGTTCGCGGTTTATGTTTCTTTTGTCTTTTCGGTTTATATTGCTCCCTATATAGTTGGCTTAGTTTTACGCTCTGTGTGGGGTGGGCCGAGGGCTCCCGGAGGTTCGTCACTCGCCGCGGCCTCGGGGCCGAGGTCCACCCGCCGGCGGGGGCGGGGGGCGGCCAGCCCGCCGCCGGAGAGCCCCAAAAATTTCGAGAGTGGTTGGGGGTGTGGGGGTTGGGGGGGGGGGGCGGGGGGGGGGGGTTTGCAAAGTTGGCTGGGGGTTCACCCCCCCCACCCCCCCCCCCCCCCCCAATTACACCTATGGTTTCTGAGATTGACTTGAACTTCGAATTCGAAACCATATTCGAATTTTTTACAATTATAAGAAATTTTGACAGAATTATTACTTATACGACAGATTGCAACAATGAGTTAAGGTTTTGGAGTTATTTTTGACAGAATACTGTTTTCGGCAATTTCCCTGCTCTTTTGTGTAGGAAATTTCAATAACGACGTGATTTCGCTTCGTGCAGTTTGTCTTTGAGCTGTTCCGATTCAGAATTTAACATGAATTCGGGCTCATAGTGACAACTGAACAATTATTATGAAATTTGTGGTAGTTTTCATATTTTAGTAGCGTGGACGTATAGATTTCTCAGAGAGATTACTGTACCCCAAGTATCTGCTCTTTTGATCCTCCAGGGGAGGCCAAACTCGCTAGATTACAACGGAATGTCAGCGCGTTTACTGAAAATTAGCAGAAAAAATACCGAATCTCTGAAAGGTGATGTGTCCAGAATCAGGGATTCCTATGGCCAACCTAATTAGGGTAACGGTCGTGAGTTCGTTTTGTTAGGGGTCGTTTGGATTGATCGCAACAGGATCTATTCAGCAATGAGATCACAACAGGATCTTGTTCAGCAATGAGATCGCAACAGGATCTTGTTCAGCAATGAGATCGCAACAGGATCTTGTTCAGCAAAACTATCTCTGTCTAAATCTAGTTGAATACTCAACAGTTTATTAAATAACAACAGGTATACCTACGCGGACGAATCGAGGACCACCTGGTAGTTATAGCCTATTCTGGGGGTCCCCGTGACCCTGGGCTAAACTAACTACCTAATTTGCATATTATGACAAATCAGCAGAGGACATTCACTCATGCTGTCAGTTAACCTCATTTCTTTCAGGTCATCGACAGTTCAACATATAACCAGACAATTATACATATTTAACCAGTTTTCCTGCTTATTATGGGAGTTTTTGGATTAATCCCATGCACCAGATGAGAATTGATATGCTGCCAAACATTAGGATAATCCATGAAATCAGCAACATCTTATCTTCATATAATCTTTATTTTAACCGATTATGCGAGTTTTCGCATAATCTCTAGTTTGGAAAGTTATCACCCACCATTATAGCCGGTGTTCTACTATACAGTATTTGCATATACTGGATTATCCCAATTCTACTATTCATATTGCTAGCAGGCATCTGATCAGCTCAATTAACGTATTAATGAACTTTGAGCGTTATTCCGATAATGGTATTTCTGAACAATAATTATTTGAATGACACTGCGTTAAACATAATTTAGAGACTAGAAACCATTAATTGAGCAGACTCTTGACTACGATTTACACAGGCAATGGCTTGGCAATCCTCGCAACCCCTATCGTACAAGGGGAGTTTCCGCGAGTTGCCGATCAAACGGTCGAAACATTCATCCTCAAGTATACAAAGCAAAACATTCAACATTCATACAAATCGGACATTTCTGAAAATTGGTTAATTTCGGAACCTCACGCTCCATGAGGAGTTTACCCGAATAACCGTTTTACGTAAATTTAGTGACACATGCATACATTAACTACACAAATTTCTAATAACTATCTACCTACTAAAAAGACAATTTACTTAACTAAATCCTAATTCTATGTGCATATTTGGCTATTAAACTTTAGACTTTGTTGAGCTCGAATTTGGCTTTTGCAATTCTACAGAATTGCCATATAAAAGAAATTTTGTGAAAAATTGAATCTTGTAAGTTTTGTGAAAGTTTGGAGGAAAAAATTGGAAGAAAGCCAGTGAGTAATAATAGCTCGGCAATCGGCAATTATTACTAACAACAAAGATAAAATCAAATAAATTATATACACGATTAATTAAAGATTACAAAAACTGAGGAAGCCGGCCATTCCTCCAGAAAGCAACTTAATAATTAAATGATTAAAAGTAATATCAACTCATGGTTTTAGGATTAGTTTAAAATGACCTATACGATTCTGATACCTAGTAATTTTGAAGCCGACCTAAGGCTGAAATAAAACAGGATATAAAACTGCTGATTTTAAAACTAAACGAGGCCTTTTTGAAATCATGGCCGACAACTCCTAGTTGCCGGCTGTGGGGAGAACAATTCTGCTAACTAACTTATTAACTTCAGGGTCGTAGTAAAGGGACCCTCTATCTCAACTTCAGAGGTTGGCTCCCACTCAAAATCCCGTTAAATACTACAAAAATAACCCCGAAAAGGGACAACGAAAGAGGGAAGAAAAAGGAATAGTTCAATAGGAACAGAAACATAATTTGGGCCAAACAAGGCCGTGGCTTGGCGAAATAGAAACAAAAGAAAGAAAGAGTGGGAATGTCTCAAGACCTCCGTCGAACGGGAGGAGTTTACATGAGCTGTCCTTAATTTAAAAATCATAAAATGATAATAATAAAATTAGAGAATAAGGAAATTAAACTGGCTCGGAAGCCCATCATGCAAAATAACTTAAAATTGGCCACAAGGCCGAAAAAATTGAAAAATCGGGGCTTAAAGGCACAAAAATGAAAGGATTGCTGGCCTCCTGGCCTGGCCGTGGCTTGACTTCAAAAAGATGGCCACTTGGCCTCAACACACAAAAAGAGGCTCGAGAGCCAAATTACACAGATATATATATATATATATATATATATATATATATATATATATATATATATATATATATATATATATATATATATATAGTATATATATATATATATATATATA
>JASAND010031062.1:0-34055 GCA_030248195.1 Trissonchulus latispiculum
AAAGTCAAATCTTGACGGATATAAAGATCTGGCCATTTCTTGGACCTGGCAGCATTGAGGATAATCTTCTTCGGCACAATATCAGATAGAGTCACCTTCAAAAATCGATGCTTCCCTTCTTCCAACGGCGTAGGACCGTCCCGCCATACCCGGGTAACCTTTTCCCCGGGAACCTTCACCGATTTGAATAATTCACGAACTAACTCCAAGTCCGGTTTTTCCGGATCGGGAGCAAGACCAAAAATCACCAAATTTAATTTTTTCGTTTCCATTTCGGCCAACTCCCGATTGGCTTCCAACACAGCTTTAAAAGCCGCAGTGGCTGCCGCAGAAGCGCATTCAACAGCCACTTTCTTGATATCAAATTGTTCCAAGAACGAAGAAAATTTGCACTCCAGTAAAGATAACCGTTCACAAATAGAATTAAGCGAGGCGTCTGACCCAGGGACGTTGGTTCCCAGGCCATGGGCAGAAGGCCTCTCCTTCATGGCCTCCACCTCAGCACGCAGATCAGTCAAATCCTTGCGCAAGGAGAGTACATCAGTGCGACAATTTTGGCATAGATAGACAAGGGCGTTTTTACGCCCAGGCGCAGAATACGTACGAGCAGCTGCTAGAGTTACACCGGAACAGCCGTCCGGATGAAAGCTGTTAGAGCAGGAGAAGCAATTAATGAAAACATCAGATTGAGCAAAAGGCAAATTGCAGGCACCACAGACAGTAGAAGCCATAATCGCAGTTGCACAGAGAAAAATAAGCAACCCTCATATTGCTAACTACCGCCGTCCGCCTGTTTCCAATGGTTTAGAATGGTTTTCTGCATTTCTGCATCAACATGGTTATGGGTGTTTTATTCTCCTAAGTCCTAATGCTTCTACTTATACAGTTGCGTATCATTTATTTTCGTACTGCATGCAAATATTCGTAAATAGTATTTAACTATACATTTTCTGAAGCTAGTATTAATCAATATGATTTCTTGTATATATATCTCTTGTATATATAATAATAAAAGCAGTCAGAGCCTAAAATAGTTGCCATACAACCCAAGAAATATTCAATACGAAAGCTAAAGGAATACAACTTTTCAATGCCGTTTCTGCCTATAATTTAAAAAAATTTCTCAACTTCTGGGGGGCTCTGCCCCCCAGACCCCCCTCCGTTGTTTTGGGTACGTATCTATTGTATATATAGGTGGTGTGTCTGTACTATATGGAGCCGTCCCCAGTAGCAGTTAAAGCATCGAACCTTCGTACGTGACCAGCAAGTTTATGAAAAAATTATGTGTTTTTTACGTTTGTTTGTTTTTACGAAGTGTTTTTAGAAATTTGAATTTGTCCAATTCTAGTTTTGACATTAAATGAATAAATCTTTTTAAACATTTCCATTATGAATTCTGTTGCAATTTACAAAATTGTCTCGACTTATGGGGGGCTCCGCCCCCCAGACCCCCCGCATGGTTTCTTCCGAAATGTTACGCAAGTGCAGTTGGCATAACTTTGGCTTGAATGATCCGAAAATAACATTGTAGCAAGAAAATAACGTCTAAATGTATAGTCAGGGGGGGGGGGAAGAAAAGCACAAATAGGGAAGCAAGCCCCCAACTTTTTCTTCGCTTGGATTTGGATCGGTTTGAGTATACCGTTATGTACCGTGGGCAAATACCTATCTAATCGTATATTCAAACTTCTCTTATATTTCACTCAGCTTTGGCAGTAACAGGATTTGTCCATGTTTTTTTACCCGCAAATCGGGGAAAAAAACATGGCACGGATTTCTACCAACCAACCATTTAGAGTGGTTTAAAAGCATTGTTTCAGCTGTTTTTAGCGTGCAAAACTACCTAGGCACCCTTCTAACCTCACAGCAAGCTTAAAACCCGATTTTTTGGTCAAAATGCTAAATCCGCCGTACCTAACCTGTTTGGGCATGAAACCTGCTGGGAACTGGCCATAATATCCATAATATAATATCCATAATATGAATCAAACTTAGAAACCAATCTGGTACTGTAGGGTATACTTCTAGACTTGCTCTTTCTAATGGGCTATACTAGGCAGCTGCACCTGCTATGGTTGGGGAGTAGGCGACCATGTTTTTTTCCCCTTCTTTTCCGTCATGTTTTTTTCCCTCCTCTGACTATATTTTATTTTACATTGCAATTGAAAAACGACACTTTAAAATTTTACTTACACAGCTTCAAACAAAAATACACAGTGAAATTTAAATTTACACAAGATTTACACAGGTCCGATTTTGAAAAAAACCCTGTATTAAAGAATTATATAAAGTTTCTCTAGCAGGTTTTGGCGAAAATCAGAAAAATGTCAGCTTTAATAGTTATAGCAAGGTTCACAAAAAAAAATCAAAAATCGAAATTTTGCTGGCAATTTCGCAAATGAAGTCCGATCGAAAAACTTTTGGTACGTATGGAACGGCAGTGACCCCCTCTACATATGGTGCAAATTTCATGCCGGTAGCCCTCATGTATCGTGAGTAATAAAAAATTTTTGTGATTTTTTTGTGAACGAATTCACAAAAAAAATCACTTGTTCACAAAAAAAAATCACCACCGGATCTGATCTCAGGATATAGCTAGGAAATTTTTATTTTCATGCATAAATAGAACATAGTCCATAGTGTTATTATGTAAAAAAATTTGGACCCCAAAGTTTTTTTGCACAGGCTGAACTTCGAATTTTGGTTCTCGGCCCCCGGGTCCAAAGAGGCTACCCAGGCCAATGTGCTTGACCTTTATTATTGATACCAGGAAGCTAGGAATCCACTTATTTTGTGTTCTATTGCTCTAGTAAGCACAGAACAAACAATTTGGCGGAGTAATTTCGAATCTGGAATGGTCACGTGACTTGGCCTAGGGTCACGTGACCTGGGTCGGGGTCACGTGACTGACCAAAAATTTTATTTCAAGGCCCCAGAAGCCTAAAAACTCGCCTATATAGGTTTTTCGGTGCGTAGAATTCAAATTTGGCATTAGTTTTTAGGTAGCGTTTGCCCAGATAGGTGATCCTGACCACTCCCTGGGTCCGGAGGGTCTGGTCCGGGTCCATCGGCCGGACCGTCTGTCAGAAGGGGGTTGAGGTACCTAAAACATGCTCTATATAGGTTTTCCGGGTAGCTGAGCTCGAATTTGGCATTAGTTTTACCCTAGCGGTTGCCCCAGAGGCATTTTATAAATAGTTGATAGTGATTTTTCTTTTGTGAACTTGTTCACAAAAAAAATCACCCGCCGGTGGCGAACCCAGAGGACATGGTAGGGAATCCAATATATGGTTGGATAGCTTAGAGTTAGGACATGTCACATGCATAATATGGGGTAGCTGCGCAAAGTCCATAGTGAGTACCAGCAAAAATTTCAATTTTGGTCCGGAGTTGTCCGAGGGTCCGATTTTGGGTGGGTCGACTATTTTGGGCACCCTAGTCGGAGGAGTTGGACCTCGGCAGCCAAACTTATATATGTTAGGGTTGGGACTTGTGGCTATTACCATGCAAAAAATTTTCCGGCTGCGGCTTGTTGTTAACCGTCTAGGTGGGTGATTTTTTTGTGAATTTTCGGGGTGATTTTTTTGTGAACCTTGCTATAAGCCGTTTTTGGCGAAAATCTGAGAAAATTTCTCAAGTTTACTAATTAAGAATAAAGCTGCTGTACCCGTTTTTTGTGAAAATCTGAAAAACTTAATTTTATATGCTTTTAGAGATATTGAAAGCTGATTGTGGGTCGTGGTAAAAAATTGCTCAACTTGGGGGGGGTCGGGCCCCGGACCCCCCCCCCCGACTTGCCAAAAATCCGCCCTCCCCGAAGCAATGACCTATCTACGCCACTGCGTATACGTATTATGTGTAAGTTAGTATATTATCGATAATACTTACAAAACTGACATTCTTACATATATGCGTCGGTATAAATTGTAGATAACGGGACCAGACGGTCGAGAGATATACAAAGGAGAGCGGGAGTCTTCCGGAAAATATGCTTTTGCTGCTCACATGGACGGACAGTACACCTACTGCTTCAGGTTGTTAGGAATTTTATTAGTGACAGATTAGGGTCAAATAATATATGCATAAACGGCTGCACACCGCTATTTATATGTACGTACGTATTATTTTTTATTTTGTGTTCACTTATTTCGTTGTATTTAAGCCATATATATAGCCTAAATTTAGAATTGTGGCCGTTGAGGCCATCTGGCCTAAATTTTGCAACAAAAACTCAGTAAAATTTTATTGAGTTTTAAGGAAAAATTGTATATAGTTTTTTTCTAATTGGACCTAACTAAGCGTAGGCCATGTAATAATTTGTATAGCTTATGTAGTAAATATATATAGGCAGTCAAAATGGCCTATGCCACTTAGATCCCTATAAAATGACAACTATAAGCATATGTGCACATAATGCAGAATGACAAACGGCTATAACTCCTTTATTTTTGCATGTTTAGACATATATACGTCCTTTTGCCACAATAAACTTTACATATAGTCAGGGGGGGGAAACAACGATTTTCGAAATAAGGTTATTACTCGCTACAGGCAGTAGCTAGCCAAACGCTTTACCAGCATGTAGGGCTTGGCCTGTACTTTCTATACCACCAGTAAAATCAGCATTCGGTTGTACTTCTAGTAGGCTAGCCTCAATGTAGACCATCTTTTTCCCCCACAAGTGGGGTAAAAAAGATGGGGGTTGGGAAAAAAAGATGGTACCAAATTTCGTTCATTTATCACCATAACAGCAGATAAATGGCATTTACGTAAAGGCATAAAACGCAATATCTACTTCTAAAAACTCGTTGCCGGCAGCCAGGCTTAGTATTATTCATCATATAAGCCAAACTTACTATATTTTGTTTAGTAATGGGCCAACATTGCTAGGAAATTAAGATTTTTGGTCTACAAAATTTTATTTGTTCTGGTAATTTATAATTTAATCACCTTTTGTGTTAACTTGCAATAATAAAATACACCATTTTGCAATATTGACCCGCAAGAAATTGAGTTTTTTTGATGGGTGGCAAAATCGCACAAAAGTGTTTTCAGGGGTCATCCATTTTGGGTGTAGTCTTTTGCATATCTACACTTGTGAAACTCTCTAGAATGTCCACAGTTCATAATATCACAAAAATACTGTTTATGGACCCTAATTTTCTTGTTATCAGCATGATTAGCCCCCCTAGGAATATTTGCCAGCATTCCTCCACAGGGGCTGGTCATATTGCGCTTTTCGACAGCGGAAGGTCAATTGGGGGTTATAACAATTCAAATGAGTAAACAATAGTCGTTATTTTTGCTTAAATCAAAAAACGAAACTGTGGGAAAAACACATCGTTGTTTTCCCCCTCTGGTGGAAAAAGTGTGGGGGAAAAAGATGGTCACTATTTCTCAACCGTGTGACCTAGCGAAAATCCGACTAGCCCACGTTATAGAGTGCATCCACAAACCCCTTCATGCACTAAATTACTCCTGTAACTATTACCAGTAAGTTGCCATAATCTTAGAAAATTTGAAAAATCCTTAGGTTTTTGGACAATTTTTGGGTGTCAACTTCGGACCCATGCCACACGAAGGCTCAATCGACAGGAACGGTTATTTGTATTATGATCTTAAAGTACAAGACTTGAACTTTCATTTGCACTAGATTTTGTATCTCTATCTTATGCGAGTCGAGCAGGGTGAGCCATTGTTTTTTCCCCACTTTGCCGGTGATGCTTCCCCCCCCTCTGACTATATAAAGAAAACTATATATCTGCAAAAATGCTATTTTGACCGTTTGGTCTAGTTAGGTTAGGTCCTTTTGGCATTCCAAGGGCGATGTACACTGTAGGTATTAGGTAACTGTACTTTTGCGTCAATATATTTTTATCATGTATACGTATATATGTATATATATATATATATATATATATATATATTTGGGCTTGTTTTCAGCAATCGGATGTCCACAATGACACCGAAAGTGGTCATGTTCACCATGGACCTGTCCAAGCCTTCTCCCTTCTCTGGGGATGCTACTCCTGATTCCTCTGCCTCACCTGGTGAAGGTAGGATGGAACCAATTTTTGGGTTTAACTTTCTTTTGGCGACGGACTTTCTTCGTCCCCGTATAGACTTGTTAGAGCGAAAATATATAGACTGTCCTGGCCAAAACATGGTTCTGACTCCTGCCAACCCGGAATTTCACCTTCAGGACCAACCTTGCCGCGTATATAAGGTAAAGATAACCCCCCGGAGCATTCTCGTACCCTTGTCAGGGTCTAGAGGGTGCCGGCGCTCATCCCCGGATACACAGCCCTTGAGCCAGGAGTGCCACGTACATACCTAACTTGTTTCTATAATACCTACAGCTTCGCCAGAAAGTCCATTTTTCAAAAGGTTTCGGGCGTGGTTGGAGACTTTTCGGTTTTTAGCCAAATTCTTTTTGCGAAAATGTTGCATCATTTGTCTCTATGCAAGATATATACGTCAGAAACACGAATTTCTTTACCAAAAAACTCCTAAAATTTTTCCTGTGGAATGCACTCTTGTGAGTGAGGTATATGTATGCTGTGAACTGACGAAGTTTTTCTACGTGATATATAGCTCTGGTTTGGTAAATGTGTCATTTCTTTCTGAAAAGTCGTACGTTATTTACAGTGCACATGTATATATATACGTATATGTATTGGGTTTATTTTTGTTTATTATATTTGTTTTTTGTTTGTTTAGATCAGGCGAAACTGGAACAGATGGTGAGCGAGCTGTCCAACGCCTTGACTGCCGTCAAACACGAACAGGAGTACATGGAAGTCAGAGAAAGGATACACAGATCCAGTCAGTTTATGCCTAGTTTGACATTGTACTTTCTTAGAAAAGGTTTTCACAAAGTTGCCAGTTCTTTTGATCAGTTGTCGAAAAGCTGACACTGTGGAAGGTTAACTGCAAGTGTGGAAATAGGAAGTCGTTTTTGAAGCTTTGCTGGCTTTATTTTTTAAGGTTTTGAAGAGGGGTGGAGCATAGAAGTCAAAGCATAAATACGCATATATGTCTAGGATTTTTCCTAAACATTAGCATTTTTAAGATTAAACTGCAAAATCGCGGTGCTTATGTGTGGTTGGAAGATCGAAATAGGCACATCTTTAGGACGGGTCATAACTAACATGAAGCTTTGAACTTTTACTGGAACTGATTCTGTTTTTTATTCTTGCTGCTGTCTTTTGTCTAATTTCAGTCAACGAGAATACGAACTCTCGTGTGGTGCTGTGGGCAGTGTTTGAGGCCTTCGTGCTCATAGCCATGGTATTAGGACAGATTTACTACTTGAAACGTTTCTTTGAAGTTCGCCGAGTCGTTTAGTCTGTACTGTATTTTATTCTGTTTCAGTTTGTTTGTGACTTGAACTTGACTTTCTGAGCATTCCCTTTTCATGTCCGTGTTTGCAGGTTCTGTTTCGTAACCAGCAGAATGTTCCGCAGAGACACCTTTTTAATATTTTATTTTCCGTGGCTCATTGTGTTTTGCTTGTGCCGCAATGTTGTTTGGTTCTACGATGATACAGCTGCTAATCTCATTTAAACCGTGACTTAAATTTGCCTACCATGTACTTTACCGACTTCTAAATTAAACCGTGATTGTGGTGTTGCGAAAGTTTCATTTTAAAATGAATTATTTATTATTTCCAACTAAGGGAATGCTCCATTGCTAGCATAGAAACCTGTCCATCCCATTTAGGTTAAGGTTACGTATGTACGTAGAGGACAGTATTGTTTTCTTGAATTGGTGCATATTGTGTGCACTTACTTGTCTGGCATGTTAATTCCTCCACCCTTGTTCCTATGTACTATTTATACGTCTGGGTTTATTTTAGGCAAAAGTAAGTGGGGGGGGGGGACGCCTCCCCACAAGTGGGGGGGGGGGGGGGAGATAGAAAAGTGGGGGGAATGGAATGGGCCAAAAATGCTAAAAATGCTGTATAAATAGCCTGTTTTCCACATACACTGCTATAAGTATGCTTAAAAGTGCTCAAAAATCAAGTTTTAGCACCAAAAAAGGCGATTTTTGATCAAAAATTTCCGGCGAAGCCGAAAAAATTTTGAAAATTTTGACCAAAAATCCTAAAAATTTGGCAATTTCTGGGCACCTTAGGGTGAGTGGGGGGGAAGCCCAAAAAAGTGGGGGTGGGGCCGATGGGGGGGAGGTGCTCGAGTGGGGGGGGAACCCAAAAAGTGGGGGGGGGCCCTCCCCCCCAGTAAAATAAACCCAGTACGTATATACTTCCTTTACGAGGAGAAAATTTTTAAGTCAAGTATTGTTACCCCTTCTTTGCTTCAGTCACTGTTTTGTGGAAGTAGTTAGTGTAAGAAAGCTTTTATTGGAATTATATATAGATTGTAACTTATTTTTATGACTTGCGAGTGCGTGAAGGTTACTAGTGGTTGTATGGTTTTTGTTAAAAAGTCTGTTTTGCTTTCTTTCACGAAAAATCATTTCTATATCTTTGGACTGAGATGGGTTTTTGCTCTGGGGTGATTGGCTTTATCTCTGATCTTGTGTGTGCAGCTGTCACTTGTCTATTAGCGCGGTTGTTTTGAAGGCTAGTACGTTATCTAGACAGTTTCTTTCGTAGTTATCCGCTTTGACTACAGTGAAATTATGAAACAAGACAAACTAAATTGCTGACCGAATGTATTGTAAACAAAATTGTCACTACACGACAGGGATTCGAATCTATGACTTTCGGATTCGGAGTGTAGTTGAACCTGCTGTACCGACTATGCTAGAATGTTGCCCGCTTGCCCAGCTGCTAATATTCTAGCCACTGAGCTTATCACTCTAGATCAGCATTAGGCAACATTCCGTATGGTTATGTATTTAATAAGATCACTAGTACACACTAGCGAAGAGTGTGGCAAGCTTCACAGTCAAGCAGAAAACATTATCTGCACAATAATGACGACTGACCCTCTCCTCCGACTGCTGACTACCTTCACTTCAAGCGCATTCGTCCCCTACGGTTCCCTGGTGTTGCTGCAAGCAGGCACAACGCTAACAGAGTAGTTGTACTTAAGAGCTTCAACAGCTAAAAATACAGCGAGCGACCGTACGCAATGGGCATATTGGGTGCATAGTTGTGGGGGGTCAGCCGATATTGTGCAGATGATGTCTGCAGGTTGATGACTAAGAGTGTGACGCTTGTCCATTCTTAGTTAAAGATGTACCAAAAAAGCCTTTTAAACCACCCTAAAGCTTCGTGCCCTGTGTTAGTCATTTTTTGATATACTGAGAGCTATACTGATTGATGACAATTATTGCATATTTATGTTTACATTTTTACAGTTGTGTATTTTGGGATTTATGTTTGCTTTTTGCTCTACTCGATGACGTTACTGAAATTTGCTTTCTTGTAATTAATTTATTAGTATTTTAAAAACTATCCATTTCTTTGCGGTTTATTTATTTTGCTTGTAGCCATCGAATCAGTTTTTAAAGACTGCTAACTGCTATTGTGTATTCTGTGAGTAGGTATTTTCTTTTATGTCGCTTTATGGGGGATATGTTTTGTTGAGGTGTAGGTGTGTTGTATCTGTTTATTTTTGTTATTATGTGATACTGCTGTTAATGTGGATTTCTTGTTAATTGTTTCAGTAAACCTTATTTGGAGAGATGTGGTTGCAGTTTTTTGGCGTTTTCTAGGCTAGGGTGTAGATAGACATTCTAGATGATTTCTAGTTTTGTTTATTTTGACCTCCTGGATATTTTAACAGGTTTAATTATAGAAAAGTTGGGTTTTCTCTAGGCGAAACAAGGTGGGGTGGACCCCCCCTCCCCCAACACACACTAGTGGGGGGAGGGGGAAGTCCGAAAGTGGGCGGGCATCTAAAGTTGTCTAAAATTACCAAAAATGCAGCAAAAGTAGCCATTTTTGCATATACCGCTATAACCATGCCGAATGTGCTCAAAAATTGAGTTTGAGTACCAAAATAGACGATTTCAGGACAAAAAGTTTGGCGAAGCCGGAAAATTTTTGATAATCTTGACCGGAAATCCTTGATAATTTCTACCGAAAATCCTTTAAATTTGCATTTTCTAGGCACCTTATATATCACTCTTAGCAAGAGTACATAATAGAATAAGAGGAAACTCTTACGCTACTATGTACTAAACATGCTTGACATGCTCGGGTCGTTAACTCGGGACCCCCCCGGAAGTCTCGGGGGGGGTCCCACCCTACACTAATTACATGCTTTCATATAAGTGTGTGTCTGCTCGCTGATTCGCTAATTAGCGTAGGCTTACGATAGGCATTTTATTAGTAATTTTTATTTAATTAATTATAACTTTAATTAGGTTAATGTAATTAAAAAACTAATTCGACAACTCTGTAGCATTTTTTCTGCTCTTTCCAATGATATCAAAATTGTTGCACAACACAAAAATTCGTAAGAATGTAGTCTGCAACAATTTTTATATCGTTGGAAGGAGCAGAAAAATGCTACAAAGTTGTCGAATTAGTTTTTTAATTACATTAACCTAATTAAAGTTATAATTAATTACTTAAAAATCACCAATAAAATGCCTATCGTAAGCCTAAGCTAATTAGCGAATCAGCAAGCAGACACACACTTATATGAAAGCATGTAATTAGTGTAGGGTGGGACTAGTGTTGTTGACCGGCCGAAATTTTCGTCGGCCGGCCGTTACCGGCCGGCCGACCTTCTGAAGACGGCCGGCCGGCCGGCCGAAAACGGCTGGCCGGCCGACGGCCCGGCCGGCCATAAACGGCCGGCCGCCCGGCCGTTCGACGGCCCAACCGGCCAAAAACGGCCGGCTGACGAATCAAAGGCTAAAAATGGCCGGAATGCTGACCCATGAGTGCCAGAATAAGAAATCAAGATATGAAAATGTATCAGCACAACTTAAAATCGATTTCCTGAGAAAATTTTGATAAACCGCTGAAATATAAGCGCGGCCGGCCGGCCGGCCGTTTACCGGCCGTTCAAAGGCCGGCTGGCCGGCCTGAAACGGCCGACCGGCCGGCCGGCCAGCCGGCCGTCCGGCCGAGTGCCTCTCGTGGCCGGCCGGGCCACGGCCGGCCGGCCGGCGGCCGACCGCCGGCTGGCCGTTTTCCACCCGGCCGGTCAACAACACTAGGTGGGACCCCCCCCCCCCCCGAGACTTTCCGGGGGGGGGGGTCCCGAGTTAACGACCTGAGCATGTCAAGCATGTTTAGTACATAGTAGCGTAAGAGTTTCATACTCTTATTCTATTATGTACTCTTGCTCTTAGAAATGTTCCAGTAGTACGTTTTCTATCCGTAGTCTTCTTCTTTCCGCCTCTTGTCCGTTTTCGGTCTACGGAGAGACACACCTGACAGGCCCCACGCGGTGCCTAAACGGTGTCGGGCCCTCACCAAAAAAAAATGTTCCAGTAGAAACGACAGGAATCACTTATGTAGATGATAAATACAAAAGCTTTTGTAGAAAGTACAGGTTAAGTCTTGTAAATTTCTACAGGACACCGTTGGTAGTTTTTACGGGACAACTTCGTATAATTAGTTACAAGCTAGATTAATATTCCGTACAAATGAAACTTGTAGTTTTCACTGGTTTACTCTACAGGAAAGTACTCTATACGCTAATAACGCAAACTGAGTATATATATAAGGGCGACAGTGATCGTAGGTTTTGAAGACTGACATTTTTGAGTTTCTTTCAGCACCCCGTGGGTGATTTTTTTGTAAAGGCCGCACCTGCCCGCACCCTTTCCATTAGCAGGTCGTCCAGTAAAATTAAAGGCTTTGTCTTGTAAAAACTACAGATTTGGTTTCTGATTTAAGATTGTCCAAAAAGTTGATCAGAACTACAGGTTTCTTTAGTATTTTCAACAGGAAACTCCTGTAATAAAAATTACAGGTTTCCTTAGTATTTTCCACAGGAAACTCCTGTAATATTCACTATTCGAGAGGCCGGTAAAAATACAAAAGTTATTTTGTGGAAAATACAGGAAGCTCCGCTAGTGGCTGACCGCACAGGAACACTTTTGTAGATAGTGATTGGGGAGGCGGTAGCTAAAAAGTGGGGGGCGCCCATACCCCCCCCCAGTAAAGAGAACCCACTAAAATATTAGGTTGGGTTTAATTCCACCGTTGCTTACTCAAGAATGTGATTTGGGTTTTTGTTACATTTAGTTACACGTGAACCTCTTCCAACATTAAACGTTCAATCTAACGTTTCTCGTCGCAATTATTTGCAAGCAACCCTGTTCTATGCAAGCAACTAAGTACAATGAGGTTCTGGTTCTAGAGTGAACTTCAGGCTCTAAATAGTATCAGAGGTAACTACTACAGTATAGGGACGACATCTATCGAGTTTCTGGTTTTATACAGGGAGCACCCTACAACAATATTCCACAAAACATTTTGGCTTAAACACTACCTAAAATCAACGGTTTTAACGATTTTTGGCAGTTTTGTACATAGAAATGTAAGCATTCACAAAAATTTTGCAGTGTCCTCCAGCATCGCCTGGAAACGGTCCGATTTAGGGTCACTAAAAGAACCAAGCTCGGTATTCTGATTGTTGCAAATTTTACTGCAAATAATTTTACTTGTCTAATGTTTTACCAATTATTCGCCATCTAAAAAATTATTCTGCAGAAAATACTTACTCATGCGACTTTTGAAAATACTCCAAATAGTAGAGTATCCTGTCATGTTTGAATGTTAAATTTTTAACACGATTTCCACTAATTAAAACCTGACCCTCAACTCATTACAATATTTAATCCAAATATTCATACAAGGCACTTAGTTTACGGTGGTGGTTCCTTTTGCGCATGTATTTATGATTGACGGCACATATCACGACAAACTTTGATGAAATGAGTTGTTTTTAGTATTCTAACACCCTCTGCGCAATCCCGTTTCAAAAATCCGACGTCTCCGTTCAGGGTAGTTTTTGCCCATTTCAGATGGGTAGAAAAGTATGCAGAAACCAGGTTGCGCAAACATTTTAGCTAATTTCGCTATTACGAAGAGCGATCACCAAAAGGACTCACCACCTTAAGCTCTGACCACATATGTTTAACTCGGTAGAATATTTTGTTGAATAGAACGGTTCTTGCTACAAATTATTTTCTCGATTTTTCGTCCTCTACATTTTTGTCAGACTTCAAGCTGCATGAGGTATATACTAAAAATGCGTCGGCTTGTCAATAGGTCTCACCCCACCTCATGTACACTTAATTTTTGAAACCTTAATTCTGAATTTTTTGAAAAGTACATCTCAGAGGTAGGGCCAGGGCCAGGTGTGCAAATTAGTGACCCAGCTTTATCTCTGCTAGAATTTATTGCCACTGCATGAGCACGACCTCAGGAGATTTCAGTGAAAACCTAATATAACTTATGTTTTGTTTTAGAATAAACTTATCATTTTAGTGCGTATATATGCTTCATTATTTTTGCCATGAAGGCCAATAAGTACAAACACTTGGCTGGTCTCTCCAAGGAACAGCGACTGAAACTCCGCTTGGGTTCGGCACAAGTTCCACTGAAATTGTCCAGTTCTGTCAAAAAACGGCGGAAAAACTCTGTGGTCAACAAACCTTCTGTGTCAAAATCCGCTGAGGTAAAGAAATATCTGTTTCTACATTCCTTAATTGGTTTTCGTGATTGTGATTTGTTTGATTTAATTGGCTTTTGTGTAGTCTTCTATTCCCACCTCTTGTTCTTGCATACTTTATCTTACCTAGTCCTGTGTAGAAGCATATTTAATGTTTATACTATGCTATTGTTACTAAGCATCTGGAAAAAGGTTTGCTTCCAATCATTGCCTTTTAGGGTTGATTACTTTTGGAACGTTAGACCTCCCCTTTACAATACCTACGTTTTGAAATATAGTGGTAGTACCCACTGCTATTACATAGCTGACATAAATAACGAGTTTGTTGTTGGAAAACCCTACATACTATAGACAATCCTAATCTAGATAACAGATCCTTGTACCAAAGGGGCCGACAAACACTGGAATTGCTACAAATTCAGTTGAGCAAATCAAACCATGAAATTATTCCCGGGCAGTTGGTTGTTCAGATATTTTTGTTTTTGGTTTATTTGTTTGTTTGTTTGTTTGTTTGTTTTCTAGGCTGTTAAAGATAAAAGGCCTGCCAGCAGCCTGGCTTTAAAACGTAAAAAGGAAAGGAATGCGCGTCGAAGTAAATTGCGGAAACTGCAGAAGAAAGCAATATTGAAAAAGAAAGCGTCGTCCGAAAATGGAGGAAAGTTGGAAAAGAAGAAGAAGAAGAAGGCGAAAAAACGGCCCGCGGAATCTGACACGAATGCAGCCAAGACCGAACCAAAGTCCGAACCGCCAGCAAAGAAACGGAAAACCGAAAATTCCGAAAAGAAACTTAAAACTGGAAAACGTGAAAACCTGGAGCAGCCAGAAAATCCTGAAATATCCGTGAAAAGGGCGGCTCGAGACAACACTCGGAACGAAGAAGAGTCGACATTTCGAGAACGTCTGCTGGAAAAGCTTTCCGGTGCGAAATTTCGTCACATTAACGAAATGCTGTATAAGTGCAGCGGCGCAGAGGCGGATTCCCTGTTCCGGAATAATCCGGAGTGGTTTGCGGCCTATCATTCCGGATATTCACAGCAGATGGAGCGGTGGCCGCTCAATCCGTTGGATTTGATCATCCAACGACTAAAGAAAATGTAAGCTATACCACGAGTATGTCTCGGTCGTTTTCTGCTGAGTTCGTTAACAGCTGACCTCCTCCACATATGTGTACCCTAATAATTGATTACACATTTGTGCTCACTAAAGGCGGAAGTGAACTCAGTTTTTTTATGAAAAACGTTCTCCGTTTTTTAAATCGAATTCTGGGGCATGAGGTAGCAGTTGTCTGTTTGTTTGGGTGCTTAGTGCAGAGCACATTTTTACTCTGAGATGCCTTCTTGCGGGTTCTGGAGGATGAGGCTGCCATGCTGATTCTGAGGAAGGACCGGGAGGACAGTGTGAACTCAATCGCTGTGCTTCCACCCGCATTAGGCTATATCATTGAACTGCACACTTTGATGTCGTCTCACTTTGGTGCAAAGGCTGTCTTGCCGTTATTTTTTGCATCAAAGACTCGTGCTGTGTGCTGCTCCTCGGGCTAGCCGCCAGATATGGCAACGCCGAGGCCGATGGAGCATGTTCTTTTTTAAAAAGGAGGAGACGTCATCCGTCGTGACGTCGACCAGGCTTTGAGACTCCTTCTGGCAACTTGGTTGAGTTGTTTTTGACCAACCTTACGGGGCCAGTTTCCTGGCTAAACACTTTGCACCTCCGGGTGATGATCATCACATTGTGATGTCTAATGCAGCAAACAACAACAACAACAGCATGAGAGACTATGCCAAGTATCGGCGCACCGTTAAACCTGTATATACTTTCGTCTTTTAATTATTAATTTTAATTTCAGTTAAGAAAGATATGTTCTTTGTTTGTTTGTTTGTAGGAGGAGAGACTTGGTAGTGGCGGACATGGGCTGCGGCGACGCGCGTCTCTCCCGCTCCGTCAGCCAGAAGACGCACTCCTTTGACCTGGTGTCCCTCAGTGAGGGTGTCATTGCCACGGATATGTCCAAGGTTGACTGGATCTTAGTTTATCTCTAATTACTTTTATAAATAAGCCCTGAGAGGTTGGAATTAGGAAGAGCATTGAATAAAATCGTTTTCTGCAAAAGAGGTCAGATGGATCTACCACAGTACAGTAACTTCAGTATGGTCAAGAGTTTATAATACCAAGAGTAAGACACTCAGCTCTTCCTAATAGAATAAGCTTGCAAGATGCTCGACACATTAAGGCCGAAATCTAGGGGGGGCTTCTCAGCGTGTAAACATAATACGCTGACATTTTTGAAAAACCGGCGTTTCAACAAATTAAATACTATAACTTGAGCTAGGAAAGCCGTACAGCAATAATTTTTATATCATTATGTTGCGTAGCACCAGATCTTTTTAACGATATAAAAATTATATAGTTAGGTTCAGACAATGTCTTACAGAACCGGCAATAAAACATCCTTTCCGTGCAAATTATAGGAATTTCATCATTTCTTCAAAATGATGTACATTGTTGCCGGTTCTGTAAGAGATTGCCTGAACCAAACTACATAATTTTTATATCGTTAAAAAGATCTGGTTCTACGCAACATAATGATATAAAAATTATTGCTGTACGGCTTTCCTAGCTTAAGTTATAGTATTTAATTTGTCGAAAACGCCCGTTTTTGAAAAATGTCAGCGTATTATGTTTACACGCTGAGAAGCCCCCCCCCGAGATTTCGGCCTTAATGTGTCGAGCATCTTGCAAGCTTATTCTATTGGGAAGAGCTGAGTGTTTTACTCTTGGTGTATTATGAACTCTTGGTATGGTGGACGTTCTGACAGTCTTGGAAAACAGTTATCGTTGTGGCAATAATTCAGTGTCAGCATTCCATCCTTCGCTTCAACGAAATTGCCAAAATTCTGAGCCAACTCTATTTATTCCTAGTAGCAAGAGTACATAATCTATCAAAGTAAAACAAGCGTCACTCTCTGCAATGACGGTCAAAATTATGCTATGCGCGCTTACTACTGATCCTCCCACGAATTGGCCCCCATTCACACCGCCCCTATATTGGTACGGGATCCAAACGGGATCGCTCCCTGCACTGCTTAGCATAACTACACGTTGAAATTATTAGAAGCCCTATTTGAGGGGTGGTCTAAGCCTGCATATTTAATATATAAATTTGTTGTTGTTGTTGTTGTTGTTTGCTGCATTAGACATCACAACGTGATGATCATCACCCGCAAATTTACAAAGTATACTAAGCGAGTCCTGTTAGGACTATGTATGTACCACCCATATAGGGCAGGGGCAATGTGAGAGGTGGTCAATTTGTGGGGGGTCAGCCGTTAGCGCGCATGACAGAGTGTTGTGCTTTCGCTGCATAGAATGTGACGCTTATCATACTTTTGATTAAATTTCAAAAATTAAATTAAAAATTATATACTCTTGATAATAGATAAGAGTATGAAAGTCTTAACACTACTATGCGCTAAGCATAGATGCGTTAACTCTTGAGCTTTCCCCTGTAACTTTCCCGGGGGTGGGCACTTTTTTGCACTAACTATACGTTTCATATAAACGCGTATCTGCTCGCTGATTCGCTAATTAAAAGGCTTGCGGTAAGTATTTTATTAGTCATTTTTATTAATTAATCATAACTTTAATCAAATTGTTGCATAAAAGAAAAAAATTCGTAGGATCATTGTCGGCAACAATTTTTATTGATATCATGGGAAAGAGAATGTTATAATGCTGTGGAGTGTGGACTTAGTTTTTTATTTGCATTAGACAGACTAATTTAAGTTATGATTACGTATATACTTAATGAAATAACTAATAAATTACCATAAGCCTTAGGTTAACTAGCGAATCAGCGAGCAGATGCAAGTTTATATAAAAGAGTCTACTAATGCGAAGTGGGACCGCCCGGAAGTTACGCAGGGTCCAGTCCCGAGTTAACGCACCGAGCATACCTAGCGTGCTTAGTACGTAGCAGTGTAGGAGTTTCTTACTCTTATTCTGCTATGTATGTAGTCTTGGTCTTATCTATTATGTTCTCTTGCTGTCTGGGTGATAAGGTTGGAAGGATTAAGGCAGTGCGCTAAACCTGCCCAATGGATGGATTAGTTAGCATGGCCACAAGGAAAAAGTACACTTACCCACCTGTGGGAAATTGTATACAGTATTTCGGTGAGTGCTGTGTTGCAGTCTTACTTTCTGGTGAATGATGGGTTATTAGTTTTTGTTGTTGTTGCTGAATCACAGAGTGATGATGAGCAGCAAGCCAGTGGAGATACAAGACAACAGTTTTTGTATCCTACGGATTAACTGACACCTTTCTAAAGACCACGCAACACAGCACAAAAGCTCAAAGTTTGGCAAAATGACACCTACTTATAAATTTTTGTTTCATTTTAATTCCTAATTAGCATACAAGTGTTTTTGTTTTTTACTCAAATTTTTGTAGGTACCGTTGGAGTCTGAGTCTGTGGATATCTGCGTTTTCTGTCTGTCCCTGATGGGCACAAATCTGCCCGATTATCTTCGTGAAGCCAATCGTATTCTTAGACCAGGGTAAGCTTAGTTGAGATGAATTTGCTGTTTGCAGCTCAACTGTTTAGTAGAATTTGTGTAAGTTTCGACAGAAGAAATTCTGACCCGAGACGGTATATATATAAATGGCAGTGTTCTGACATTTCTGACAATTCTATTTCTTTTCGTTTAGTGGCCGATTGATTATTGCCGAGATCAAAAGTAGATTTGAATCGATCCTGACCTTTAATCGCTGTTTGGAGAAGCTGGGTTTTGCTTTTCACAAGAAGGTTAACTGTATACTAAACTTAACTCTTTGCATTTCTGTGGTGTTGTTAACTTTACCATTTTATGGGTTCGAGGCTTGCCGGCGCTTTGAAATATCGGTAGTAAATATTCCTTTTACTATTTTTGGCACATTTCGATAATTAGTTTTGTGGGATCCCATTTCCATAGTAAAATATTCTTTACACCAGTAATTTAATTTTTTCCTTTTATTTTTCAGAAAGTTCCAAACGATTACTTTATCCTGATGGACTTCAAGAAAACAGGTCCTCCCTCTGCATCCAGCTGTAAAAAGTTGACTTTAAAGCCTTGTTTGTATAAAAAACGATGACATTATATTGTTTATTATGTTTTCCAATTTTAATGTCTCCTCTAGACTTTCCCCATGCCATGCAGAGAAATAAATTTGTTTTAGGAGAGTCGGTCTGTCGTGTTTGTTTGGCGCAAACTAGCCCTTTCGAGAATTTACTGTTAGAGTTTAGTTTAGGTATATGCCTTTTTGCTAGAAAAAAACTTGGAGAAAAAGAGACATTGTTCATAATCTGATTAAGTTGTTGGTCCCTTGACGCACAGAGAATGTTCCAAACGATTCTGACTAAGCCTATAGAAACAGTTTTAAACTGGGCTGGCTGGTCTTGAAAAACTTGATCTGTCTAAAAGCTGTGATAGTTTGCTTTTGTTATAATCAGTAAAACTGGATGGGCCGACCGTGTAAATGTCTTCACGTGTTAACTGTTGCTTAATCGGAATTGCTTGAAGGCAAACACAATGACAGTGTTAAATAACTTGACGGAGACGTTTTAAACATCTAGTCTGGCCCCCTCCAATTTTTCTAGAATTAACGTCATTTCTTTATTAGTGGAGTTTCGAACAAAATAGGAGGTCTCGTTTGGACAATTTTGTCAACCAAAAAAGCAACTTGATTGTTATTTTACAGAACCTTTGAGACTTGAGACTGGTTGCACGTTTGCTTACATTGACTGTTCACCCTAAACATGTGTGTGTAGTACCTAAGCAAATTTGCAGAAATTTGAGAATTAAGGCAAAAATGAACTTTTTTGCACAAAAAGCACGACGTCTGCGTGGTATGGCTTATATCCTCCCACATACACCCAACTACGCTATTCTTTTTGCAATGCTTCTTTAGCAATATGATTCACAATGAGATAAGCTAGTCATGCTTAGCGAAGCCAATTAGCCCAAGCTACATAGCTAAATAATAAATTGGTGGATGGCTACTATCGAAAATTTTTGTTGAAACCTATGCCAACTATTTCCTGTGATTCAACGCTCTTCTCAGAACACCATTATCAGCAGATTCACACCCACTAGATTACTTGTTTGCGCTTTTAATGCCTGGATATGGAAGTCAAAATGAGTCAAAAACAAGCTAGTATTTTCACTTCTATAGTATAAAATTTAGAAAAAAATCAGTTCATGAATGCAGAAAATAAATAGATTATATAATAATACTAAAGCATATAGATTGATTAGTTGACTTCTAATTTTTAAAAGACAATTTTAATTTTTTATGGTTGATTAGATTTGAAACCGTGTCAATTCACAAATTATTTGAATAGTAGTCATGACACACCACGCACATGACACACTCACCGATCATGAATATTTGAAAACTTAGTTTTATTTAATTATTCTCATGCCCATGCTTTGTTTTCAATCGAAATATCAAATAAACCTTAACAGTAAGCGACTTCATAAGAATATTAGTGAAACAGTGGCATTCACGGAGCACTAGTTTAATGTTGGCTTTAACCAGTTTTAATGACTTCTGGAACATACTAATAACGGTTTACATCCAGTTACATCCTTTCAGAGCTGAATTAGTTTTAGTGCAAATGAGAAGTAATAAATTTTATTCTAGTGCATACGATCTGCGATCGCTAAACAACACTTTAAACCTGTCAGTATGAACTATGAACGCTTCACATTAACTACACTTTGCAACCTTTGAATCTCAATCTCCATGCAATAGTTTGAACAAGACAGCGACTAACCTTAAATGAGACCAGTTGGATTTTACTAGTTTAACGCAATACAATGCTGCAGATAACAAAGACAGCGGACAGTTTTAGACCAGACAACAAATTCTGTCTAGCCACCAACAAATTCAAAACAAAAATCAACTCAGAAAACCAATATATATATATATATATATATTATATATAAGCAACAACATAAGTAAGCCTAGTGATAGAAAAGCAGAAAATCATATACCAAATCTAGTGCCGAACATACGCAAGTTAAACTACATAACAGCCAAATAAAAATAAAAAGCTTAGTAACAAGCTCACTGTTGCGTGTTTCATAAACCGCACCAGGCCCTGAGGCAAACATTTTAGTAAGGTAGTTTTTCAAAATGTGAAGAAAATAGAATTTACGTTTTGAACGCTAACGTTACATATATATGCATGCTAAAAGTTCCTGATTCTTTTATCTGATTTATATACATTTTTGACACCCGTGCGCTCACAAATCAGGACTAGAACAAGACAACAGAAGAAAATAATGCTAGACATTGGCATTTTATACTTAAAAAAGTGCCAAGATAGAACCAAAGTTTAAACATTTCTAAAATTGCAAAACACTGATGAACACGCAAAAAACAAACGTAACAACAGAATTCCCTTCTTAAAACTACCAGTGTTTTATAGGCTTAATATTTATTATTTTAAATGACCTTCACGAAAGAAAGAAAGAGACAAGTCACCAGTGTTTCATTGGCTTGATGCTTATTAATTTTAATTGTCATCACTAAAGAAAGACAATTCAGAGCTGAATTAAAAGATATATACACTAACAACGAATCTTAGAAACACCCGAAAGACAGAAGCTTAAATGGAAAACAAACCGGTACGTTTAGCAGGATGGTGCCTGGCGGACTCCAAATATTCAGATTTAAAGTGTACTTTAAAATTTAGATTAGCAATAAATACATCAACTTATATAAGTATCAAATTTAACTCATTGATTCGGCCAGTAATCAAACAACAGACTTTTTCTAGTCTACCTAAAGATATTAAAACGTGTGACTAGGCAGCAGCTAATGTGTATCTGTGAATTACCGGAGCTAGTGCTTCAAGAAAAGTAGAAATTATAGCTGATAACAAAGTTAGGTTTTGGCTAGTTCCAAAACATCTTGCGTATACAATACAGAGTTGGACGCGGGCCGAAATTTGCGGCCCATACCCGCCCCGCGGCCCGCACTCAGATTTGCGGCCCGTACAGGACCGGCCCGCGGCCCGCATACAAAATTTTTGGCCCGCAAAGGCCCGCACTATTTTTTAAGATCTTCCGAAGTTATGTGAATTCAAAGATGAGTTTTAGTTAAGTAAGTTAAATATCAACATTTAAATCATTTATATAAATATTTTTCAGCAAAAATATGCTCTCATTCAAGCTAAGCTTAAACTTTAAGAAAGAAGAAGAAAGTCACGTACCACCGAAGATCAGAAAAATTCGGACATTCGGTGGGAGTTGAATCCGCGAAATTTTGCGAACTAACTTTGCGAATCACGTTCTGCCAACTGAGCTAAGAAAGCACAGTAGCATCAAGCTTGTCGAAGTTTGACTACCACTGCTATAATTTTTAGGCCGTCGTCCAAAAAGTTAGGCCACCAAAATCTTTCCATTTAATATAAAGTATAGAAGTATAGAAGTATATAAATATAGAAGGCATAATCATCTATATATACTGTAAGGTGTTTGTGATGACAAACAATTGTATCACACCGAAGGCGCGAAATTTTTTAAGGAAAATCACTGTTTTACTTAAAATTAGGTACTGTTTCGATAACCTACTTTGGTCCAAAGCTTAAGACACGGCCTTAGCTACGGCTTACTAAGAAATCTTGCTCCAAAAATCAGCCCGCATCGGCCCGCGCGGGCCGCTGCGGGTGCTAAATTTCGGCCCGCCCCGGCCCGCCCCGCGGGTACCCGTCCCGCCCCGCGGGTACCCGCGGCCCGCGTCCAACTCTGATACAATATATCCTAAACTTAATTAAAATTTTCTTTAAAATTTAAGCTGTGTCAAACTACGTCAAAAAAGATGAGAAATTTCTAATTTCTATAACCTTAAATAGCTGGTTCCGGTTTACTTCCAGCTATTTAGGACTTCCAGTAGATTTCCATCGTATATACTAGTGAAATGTGCAATTAATACGAGTAAGGTAAAGATCAAAGAAAATAAAAGCAACGAGTACAATGAATACTGACTTGACTACATGTATAGTTGTCCGTATATGATACGACCTTATAGGCATATAATAAGCAAATAATAAACCCTAAAATCTATACAGACTTTCATTCTTAAGTATGCACTACAACTGGGCTTTTTCTAGGCGAAAAAAGTGGGGGTGGGGAGAGTGGGGGGAACCCAAAAGTGGGGGGGGGGAATCTAAAATGGTCTAAAATCGCTAAAAATGCAGTAAAAATAGCCTGTTTTCTACATATACTGCTATAACTATGCTTAAAAGTGCTCAAAAATTGAGTTTGAGTAGACGATTTTTGAGCAAAAAATTCCGGCGAACCGGAAAATTGTTGAAAATTTTGACTAAAAATCCTTAAAATTTGGCATTTTCTGGGCACCTTATAGTAAGTGGGGGGGGAAGCCCAAAAACGTGGGGGTGGGGCCGAGTGGGGGGACCCAAAAAGTGGGGGGGGCGCCCCCCCCCCCCCCCCCCCAGTAAAAAAGCCCAGTACACTAGAGTACTAGGCATTAGGCAAACAATATGAATGTGAAGAATAACAGCTATATATATACGTATAAAATATATGCTATATATACGGAATAAATTCTTGGGCAGGTATCACATGCAAAAATAGAGCAAAGATACACACTGTTTTATATAGATACGTTTGAACAGCAAAAGGCACAGGCAGTCTGACTAACATAAAAAACAAGTAGACACAAAAACAATCCAAGAAAAAACACAAAAAATTATTCTGACACAGCACGCCTCCCTAGGCACATATATATTATTATAACGTTTTAATAGGATAGAAATTAATTTTTGAAAAGTTCAGGTCTTTGGACGCGCATATTGTGGGGTACTCTGTGCTGGGGATAGGCTCAAATTCTCGGAGGAAAATTATCCCAATACACAAGAGAATGGATTTCTGAAGTGGAACTTCAACTCTCCAACGTGAGCCTGAGAAACAAGGAATAATTTTAACTCTATCTTGATCGACCAGAGGATCACATTATGACACCTCCTTTGTTCCACGAACTGTCTCTCGTCGAAACATCCTAGGCAAACTGCTTTTATTCTGAGTACTGGATCATGTTTTGTCAACTCCAGGCGGCAGATTTTGAAGGATCTATCAAATCAGCTAGGCAAAAATGTTCCCTACAGCCCTTTGATGGCTTTGAAATTTTCGCAAAACCGAAGCTGAGTTTGGGCATTGAATTCAAGCTAGTCCAGCATCGTCTGAAACTAAATCAAAGAGATAGTAACGAAGGCACACTTCGCTGCAAGAACTAAAGCAGTTAGTTGATTTTCGCCAGTGACAACTTTGGGGAAATTTCTAGTTGACCCAAGTGGCAAGTTGACCCAAAATCGCCTTGCATTTTTGAAATTTTCATGCTGTTCCAAATCAAGTACAGAATCGTAAGGAAATTAAGAAAATTGGCTATACCGGAGTGTATTCCTTCCGTATCCGAAGACAGAGGCTCCCATCGGATGCTTGGTCAGAGAACCTTCAAATAATACAAATTAAGGAATGATGCGAAATCAATTCTCTAGCAATTGATGTCCCGTCTTTTTAGGTGCTTCCCGTCAAAACCAGAAGCCGCCAATATAAAAAAGTAGTTTGCAAACGTTTACTCTTCAAAAACATGGACAAGAAAGAGTTAATCGCAACCGGACTGATCTTGTATGTTACAATTCAAAGTTCAATCCTACAAATTATCAAGCTAGCTTGCTTAAATCATATTAATACAGAGTCAAGTTGAAAGAGCTGTACGCAAAAGAAACGAACATAAATACACTAATACGACGGGCACTGAGGGTTCTGTTTCAAGTAGTGCAGCTGAGTTGGGGTCCAGGTGTTTATTTGTATTAAACTAGAAATCCAGTTCAAAATTACATCAACTCAAGCTTACTTGAAAAGACCCTCAACTAACCACAGCTAGAAAATTTAAAATAATATACGTATACTACATCGATGTACGTATTTAAAAGGACACTATATATTATCTGGGCTTATTACAGGACTCATTACTCGGAGGTATATATATAGCTTGAGGTACTAGAGGGTCTAAGGCTGCGGGGGGTTTGTTAAAATGATTCCAAAAATTTGAATCATTTTTGCAGCATATATACACTTTCAAAGTTAAATTAATCGTTCGTAAGAACAGGTAGAGTAGTTAACAAAAGTTTAAGATCTGGAGTACAGATCTAAAAACATTTGTTAAAAATAGCCATCCGATGAATTTTTACCGGACAAAATTTCAGACAAAGGGGACACCCATTTCTTTGACACCCTCCTCCCTCTAGAATAAACCCAGAAAAGCATTTAAATATGTCAAAGCAAGCAAGATCATTCATGTTTATACTTGGCCCACTGGGAAGCATTATTGCAAATGTGCTGACAAGAAGACGAAGAATCAGCGAAACGATCTGACAATTGACGAGCCTTCAGATTTTGGTCCTTCAACGGCACAGGAGTCACAGTCTCCTTTACCGTAACATTAGCAGCAGCAGCAGCAGTACTGCTGTCACTACTGCTATGATTACAACAGGACGTCGTTGATGACAGTGAACAGGTACTGGAATTACTGCCGTTCTGACCCGCTATAGCTCGCTGCCGCTGCCTGTTTCGACCCGCGTCCTCGACGGCAAGGCAGTGGTTCAGGAAGGAAGCGGAGGTGGCAGTGGGAATCGTCACTGACAGGCTCTGATCCGGCGTCGGACAGGTGGAAGAGGACAGGAGGCCAGAACCACAAGAACAAAAATGCCCAAACCTTTTCCCATCAGCAGACGAATAGGCGGCACCTATAGGAGCCGACGCTTCCCACAGCATATCATCACTACTAGACAGTGGCGAGGCAGCAGACGCAGCAGCAGGAGTAGTCGTCTGAAAACGGGGGTTCTGGAACGTACCGGGGCGGGGCGGGGGTTCCCGCTCCCTTCGCTGACCACCACTACTGTCCACTAGGGCTCCGGTACAGGTGTCCACTGGACGAAGGGCCCCACTGGACCCGGCGGTCACCAGGCGCAGAATAAAGGCAACGGCAATGAAACAGTTGCCCAGAAAAATTCCCACAACCAACCAGAGATACCAGGAGCCTTCTGGGAGGACGCCCGACTCCGCCAGAAAGGCCCGACGATGGAGCATGTCCCCGTGACAGGCCCACATCTGATCATAGCTCGCCAGCATGCAGAAGACGTGAAAGATCTGAAATAGCATAAAGACAAAAATAATATTAAAGCGAAGTAAAATAATAAAATTACAATTAAATTTAAATTAAACTACAACCCACCACCTTTTGGCTTTGCTTTCCGGGCTCTGACTTTAATAAGATCTACCAAAGATCCGAAGTATTTGAATTTGAATATATTGCAATCAATTTTTCTTGTGCAACTTTCGTAATACAAATGCCTATATGCTGAGAAATTTGGGAATTTGAGACTAAAACTTCATGTGCCCCCCCCTTACTTACTTACTTTGGGTTACTTTGGGTTACTTTGGGGTCGGGACAGTCGACCATGGGATCATGGAAACCATAGGTCAACTCCAGCAGGATAGGCTTCCCACTGTGATGCCTCACTTTGAGGCTTTGCGTCCCGGGAAAGTAAATGAAGTCCGTAGTGACTGAGTCGCGGTTCATCGAAGGCTGCATCAGGGACCAGTTCGTCGAAGCCGGGGTCGCACATATGGCACATTATTACACAATGCAATTCATACATTACATTTTACACTGCACAATGTAACAGATTAACGTACAGTTACATACAGCAAAACGGTACACAACAATTTACTGAACAAGTTTAAATATATACCGGAATAACTAAAAGAGCCCTACCAAGCTCTACAAAACTGCTCGGGTACCTACTTATACCGAAGCAGACCATTTGCTGCCTATCATAAAACGAAGGCTTTAGCAACTCACAAACGAAGTCTACGGATCCTAACAAAAAACACGGATCAGCTCTAATACAGCCACAGACAGAAGTCACATTTTTCACGAACTAAGCCCACCACCAAAGGATGGTAATACCTTTGAAAGGCAGGAGAATAGGTATGAATATCACACCTACGCTCCGCTTTCCACCATAGTTGCATCACCCTTATCCGATAAGGTGGCCCTTTCGAGCTCCTTCAGGAGTTGGGATCAGCGCAGAATTGTCGCCAAGTGCTACGCAGTCCCCGGTGTTTAGTATACTCTCCACCGGGGAAAGAGAGTTCCCAGCTAAAATGAACTCCCCGCTGAGAAAGGGAGCCTCCGAATCTTTAACCCCTACAGAGGAGCGGGGTGTTCTCTCAGACTCTAAGCATGTTTAGAGCCAGGCCAGGGAATTAACCTCTAGTCTACCCTGGATTCTCAGGGATACAATAATAAAGCCGGCAAATTAACCGGGGCCGTATAAAAATTTTAGTTTTTGATGGGTATATAAAATATATTTAAAATCCGCTGTCAACTTAAGAAAGTTTGGAATTGCGTAGGATCAAAGCAGATCTCAATCAGTGCTTTCGCATAGTGAAAAATCTCGACAACATAGATTTTTCTGACTATTTTGCCTACCGTCAGGATGTGGGATTAAGGGGCCATAATTTAATGTTAGATTCTGTACACTGCCGAAGAAATGAGAAACTAAATTTTTTCAGTAGCAGAGTAGTTAAATTGTGGAATAACCTCCCCCTTGAAGTTGTCAAGGTTGATTCACTTGAGGCTTTTAAATCTAAACTGCAGGATATAGATTTGTCGATTTATACAAAGATCTTTTAGCATTTCTGTGGCTATTTATATACTGCACATGTTTATACAATTTTCACGTAGTTTGTAGATGTAGATATTAGTCTGAAATAGGTTTTATCTGATTGTTTTATATTGTTGTATGTACGGATGCATGTAAGTAGCTGTGTATACAGTTCTTTGTATTCCTTTTCAGTAAATGTTTTACTGCGTGACCATAATCTTTACTGAATAAACCAATTGTTTGTTTGTTTGTTTTGTTTGTTTGAATGGGGGAAAAAGAGATAGGAGGCGACAGCGGGGGGCCTGCCATATCTGAGGCCAGGCTTCATGAACCTGCCCCCCTGTCCCCACCGCGCGCAGCACATGCAACCCGACCACAAGCCGCAGGCCACCGAGATAGCGTCGACGTGATGACGGTCCGCCAGACAGTCCAGTCTCCGCCACTCAGCTACCCACAACCAGTAGCCGGGCCCCACGCACCACAAACGACAGAGACAGCCGCAGCAGCAGCCACGTCCCGGCTCCTCCCACCTCCGGGTAACAGCAGGGCGTCAAGGAGGGAAGCCAGGCTAGCCTTAAGAGCCGTCCGCCAGACAGCTCAGCAAGCACAGCCTCAACCTCCCCTCTTCCCCGCTGTCGGCAGGAAGTGCCGTTGGCAGCGTCTGCCACAGAGGCAAGCACTGAAACCCAACCTGAGCAAAGCAGGGGGCTATTGTCCACGCCTGACCCAAAAGGGTGTACAGGTACCACATCGCCGGTGCCCACGATGTGGCGTTCCCCCATTCGCACAGGGGGACGCGCCCGATACCATAGCCCGTGTGGTTCCCCTTTCGGGGCGGCCCCCCCTTCTTGTTCTTGTTCTTGTAGTGTTCACACTCAATTAGATTATTAATCTAAATGAAATTTACAAGTTTGCCCCAAATATCATGCTAGGAGTGGCTGGTTAGTTCCTTTTATTCACTGACCACATCATTGGCAAAAACTTGAGAGATCTAGTGAGAGATCTTATTTTGGTCAGTTATATATATTAGCCACGGAAGGAGTTCCATCTTGCTGATTTGAGCCGACTCTGCAGGAGCCCACAGCTCTACTCTTCTATAGACTGCAATTAGCGCACCAACTTCGCCCCTTTGTTCCCCCCATCTTCAAGCAGTCCCAATTAGAGTTCTCAATTCATTTGAGTCACGGCTTAACATAAACAAGCTTTTACATGAATGTATATACGTACGGAATGCTAAGAAGGCAGCAAATATATACATTAGGAAGAAAGGGATGCAAGATTCAGATAAATGTATCCAAGATAGCCTTTTCTAAGCTACACAGTCACACAGGCCAAATAAGGTCTGCCTAGAGAAATCGACAGAAACAGGGTCTAAGCCTGAGCCAATAATGATAATTAGTACTACGTATGTTAAGTGGCATAGTCTACTCTAGCTTTTTCCTTCAGGTAAGGTAAAGGTAAAGGACCCCCGGAGAAACTCCTATCCTCATGCGAGAATATACAGGGCGTCGGTGCTCATCCCCGATTACAAGCCACTTGAGCCAGGAGTGCTACCTCTGACGATAGCTGCAACTGTGGAGGAGGGGTTTTTCCTTCAGAGAATGGTCTTCCTCTTCACGACCTGAATGGGCTGCTCCCGCGGTCTTAGAACCCCCCAGTATTCGGGCTTTCCCCCTCCCCAAACTCAAAAGTACGTACCCGAACTGGCTTTTTCCTAGGCAAAAATTTCTGGGGGGGCTCGGATTTCTGGGGGGAGGGAATTTTTCAAAAAAATGCCCAAAACTTGCTAAAAAATGCTTAAAAATGGGTAAAAATCCGGCGAAGCCGGAAAAATTTTTCAAAATTTACCCTCAAAACCCTATTTTTCCGGGCACTTTAGAGTTCTGGGGGGGAAGGCCCGAATCCTGGGGGGGCGACCCAAGTCTGGGGGGAACGAATTTCTGGGGGGGCCACCCCCCCCCCCGGTAGGAAAAAGCCAGCCGAAAAACAACATTTTGAGTGAATTTAAGTTTTTTCTTAATTTTAAGCTCAGCAGCAAGAAATATATATGAGATTGTTAAGTATTTTCCAAAAAACTTCCCCCTCTCAAATCTGACAGGACCACCCCCTGATAGAAATATTGGCCTAGGAAAACGACAAGTAGTGATTAAACCACAGGTCTTGTCTATGATAAGATAGATATCGTAACGCATACGTAGGTGTATATACGACACGTAATCCTACCACGTCGATCAAAATGCAAAGAGATAAATACAACGGGATAATATATGAAGAAGGTCAAGGCCGCACCCAGGGGGGGTTCAAGGGGTCTAGACCCCCCCCCTTTTGGGATGACAAAATGGAAAATTTTTGCTATTTTTATGGCAAAAACAGCTATTTTTTAAAAAATTTCGCGCCTGCGGCGCGAAAATTCACTTTTTGCAAGAAATAAACGTCCAATGTACTGTTTTTGGCGAAAATGCAAAAATTCTTCAACTTCTGGGAGGCTCCGCCCCCCAGACCCCCGTTGCGTTTTACCTTGGACCCCCCCTTTTCAAAATCCTGGGTGCGGGCCTGAAGAAGGTATATATAATTGGAGGATTTACCTCCGGAAGGGGGCTCCACGGTGTGTGTCATATATATATACGTATATACGTGCAGGCGCGTAGCCAGGGGGGGAATGGGGGGGATTTCCCCCCCCCCCGAAACTGTGTTGCCCCCAGGATTTTTTCCTGCCATGTGTAAAACGCCCATTTTTCAAAAAATTTTCCCGCCTTCGGCGCGTATTTACTTAAAGTTACCATCATAATATGGGTTTGGAACGCCAAAAATGAGTGCTAAATACCCTATTGGATGTGGTTCGCCCAGTTTATGCATCATTTGCGTGCATGAAAACGTATTGAGCCTCATTTCGCTTCTTTGATTCAAAGAATGCTTTGAAAAAATTGCTCAGACGTTACAAATTTGAAAAATTTTTCAACTTCTGGGGGGCTCCGCCCCCCAGACCCCCCGCCCAATTTTGGCATTCCCCCCGAAACTTTTTTCTGGCTACGCTAGTGCGTACGTGTATATATACGTGCGAGTATACGAACGAATGATGTTATGTTGTATAACTCAGGCTTTTAAACAAAAAACTTGCACAGCTGTCTTGACAGGGATAGCTTTTCGCCCAAAGCTGTATGACAGAAAAGGAAGGAAAGAAGGATACGTACTGACTGATATATAATTATAAACAACCCATATTATTCCTTCATGCACATGCTAGTACGCAGTTCCTTCTGTGAAATGAATTTGCGCCGAGAAACAAATAAAAACACCACTTCCTCAGAGCCACTAGCACCGGACCGGAAGTAAATATAGATTTAGATTCAAGTAGTTTAAATTCAGCAAAAAGATATTTTAATTTAAGAGATTTAATCTGGATCAAGCTGGGCTTATTCTAGGGAATTTTTCTTGGGGGGGCCTCGGGGGGCAAGTCATTCTTGGGATGGGGCGAAAATTTTTCAAAATTTTTCTAAAAACATGCTAAAAATAACGCTATTTTTATAGTAATCGCCAAAAAAGTTAATTGTTAATGGAAAAATTAGCGCTTAAATAGGCAAAAATCGACTAAAAATCTCCGGCGAAGCCGGAAAATTTTTGAAAATTGGGCCTTCTGAACGGCAAAAGGGCAAAAGTTGGTACCAAACGGGGCACCCACTTTTTTGGGGGGGGGCGATTTTTTGGGGGGGACGATTTTAGGGGGGGAAGGATGTTTATGGGTGGGGCCCCACCCCCCCCCACTAGAATAAGCCCAGATCAAGTAAACAATTTAAGTCCCAGCCTCGATTGAGGGGTGATGATAATTTAGTTTCTCTTCAGCCTTCCGGGCACAAGCGCCAACGGTAATTCTAAGGGTATCTCTGACTGCTGCTCTCCACTGGTCTCACGACCGGACTATTTCGAGGAGCGTTGCTATCCAACTTTTATTCCACCTTAGTAGCGGTCGTGATGTTTTGCGGCATGAGAAGAGCTTCAGTGTCATTCGCAACTCTTCTTCGCCAAGTTTGTCTTATTCCACAGACGGGTCTCTTCCATCCCGGCAAAGGGCCAGCAAGAAGTAACTGCCATGGCAGCTTTTAGTCCGGGATATGCTGTTACTTTACTTGATGCTAACCTTCTCAAAACCTAATCAATTGAGGTCAAATTTTGTGTGGGTGCTTCCCTGCCAAAACATATTTGCTTGATTTTAGAATTTTTGATATTTTAAATTTTCAAATTTAAGGGACCCCTTACATCTTAAGCTTGCTGCTTTAAAAAAACAAAAAGCTGAATCGAAAAATGGACTTCAGATTCATGTTCTAAGACCCTGAAAACCCCTGTGTGCAACTTTTCAACAAAATCGGAGACAAAGTTTTTGTTACCCCTTGGCCCTTGGCCCCCCTTAAAAACTTAAAAATTTAAAATTTTAAAATCTTTAGTACGTACCAATCAATCAGACATATTGTGCTGGAATGCAGCCACACAAAATTTGAGCTAAATTGGTCACGTATTGAAAGAAGTAAAGCGTTGGGGGGAAATTGTTTACGTCTTGATCCCGCAATCTTAGGTACCATTTTTATTTTGTACTTCAAATATCAAAAATTTTCCTAGATTTTCCAAAATATTTTCACTTTTCTACCTTTTACAACAGCTAAATGCAGCAATTGCAACAAGGTATCACCAGCCATTTTGGATGAGCCTTCATTGTGGGAGAATGACTCCCCCCCCCCGTAAATGCCAAAAATCCCCCCAATCTGCTTCAACCTTAAATCAACCACCACGTGACCCACAAGACTTATATATGTACCTGATGACTGTGACCCAGGATATCAAACCGACCGGGGGCAAAGCATTCTGGAATGTGAAATCCATAGAAGGCCAACCCGAGGAGGGCCCAGGCAAAGTGGCGGAGGTGGGCCCAGATGGCCGGGTCGGGGCTGAGCGAGGAAAAGAAGAGGAGGGAATGGAGGAGACGGACCAGGAGGGGGAAGCTGATGTAGAAGGTGGGGATGGCGAAGGCCCCGACTCGCATGGCCTTCTTGAGACGACCGCTCCAGACGTAGCGGGACTCGCACGCCACCAGTGTCGCCGTCAGGGACAGTCCGGCCGCCACGTACGGATAGCTACCTGTAACACAACACGAACAAACATATATATATATATATATATATAAGTCTCATATTTACATCAAGAAAATTGGCTATATAAACACGGCCTAGCAGGCGGATCCACGAAGGAAACAAGGGCACTAATCATAAAGAAATAATGAAAAACACCTGCCCTGCAGTCACTAAGGCAAAGCCTTAGTCCGGAACAGGAGAGAGCCAATGGCCGTGCCCATAGGCTCTCTCCTATACCGGGCTAAGGCTTAGCCTTAGTGACCGCAGGCAGGAGCTTTTCATTATTTCTTTGTTAAATATCAGCAACCCAGAAAGGTTGAAATCAGCGTATTAACCTACTCTCAACGTCCGAGGGTGTGGCTCAGTGGTAGAGCGCTCGACTACAGATCCAAAGCTTGGCGGTTCGATCCCAGCCCTGCACACTTTTCTTCACATCTTTCAGATCCTGATTTCAACCTTTCACATCTTTATGATATATATCATAAGCGTAAGTGCTAAGCTGGCTTTTTCCTAGGCAAAAATTTCGGGAGGAGGAAGTCTGGGGTGCGATCCCCCAGGTCTGGGGGGGGAGAAAAATTTTCAAAAATGCTTAAAAACAGCTGTTTTTTTGCTGCTGAGCTAAAACTTAACTACGTATTTTTAACCTAAATTTAAGCTTAAAATAGCTAAAAAGTTTTTCCAAATTTACCCTCAAAACCCTATTTCTCCTGGCACCTTAGAGTTCTGGGGGAGGCCCGAATCCTGGGGGGGGCGACCCAAGTCTAGGAGGGAACCGATTTCTAGGGGGCGCCCCCCACCCTCCCCCCCCTGTAGGAAAAAGCTAGGTGCTACATTATACGCGTACGTATACATAGTATGTATATATATATATATATATATATATATATATATATATATATATATATATATATATATACGTAATACACACATTTTATTCGTCAGCTAACTATGCGGAGGCTGAAAAGGAAAAGAATCTTCCAAAACGGATCTCGTTTGATTCCTCAAACACCATAAAGGTGCAACGTGCATCATATACGTACATATACGATCTATTCAATAGATAAAACTACATGTGGTCAAGGATGCATATATATACTACGTATATTATGTATACACATTGTACGCATATACGTATACACGCATAAGTTGAAAGATGGACCATTTCCCTCCTTGACAACCTAATCCTCCAGAAACATTCCAAAGCATTTGCTAATATTTTTGCTCATCTCTAAGTGACACTCAGCTAATCCACACTACGTACATAATTATATACGAACGTATATAAGTGCATGTATACAAACCTATAACAACAATCAACAACAACAATCAGTTTATTTTGGTCAAAGCAGAAGACTCACACAAAAATGACACAAAGACCAAAATGGGATTCGAGCAAATGCTCGATCCCCTACAGAATACTAACGTTACATCCTGAATGCAAGATACAATACAGTACATACATACAAGTACAATTACATACAATTACATAGCTATTCTTCAACCAACAAATACACACACGTGCATGAATATAAAAGAAATTTTTATACAAATTGTCGGCTAAAACACTTCTAATGTACTCCTAAAAACCC
>JASAND010031063.1:0-11905 GCA_030248195.1 Trissonchulus latispiculum
AGGTAGTGCGCTGACGCGCACTACCTGATAATGTTTGATTGTCTCAATTCTCGGCAAGATCAGCACAGAGCACACATATATATATATATATATATATATATATATATATATATATATACACAAGTAACAAAAATGCTCCGCACAAAAGAGGATAATATGTGTGTGTTGGCTGTATCGTATATATATCCTTTAAATATCCTTTAAATATATAATAAATATAAATAGGTATATATATATATCCTTTAAATTCCGGTTGAAGAAGTAAAGACAAAAGTTTCATGGGCACGTGACGTTATTTGGCACAGCAAATATTGGTGGATGGTTCCATGTCAAAAGTTGCTCAGCTCACTTACGGCTTTCATTTGATACCAAATTTGACCACTTTTGAAAACTTTCATTTTTGACCGAAAATCGCCTAAGTCCCCACCCCACCCCACCACAGCACTCTACAGCCACTTTGAGCATGCAGTTCTATGACAAAAGTTGCTCAGCTCGCTTAGGGCTTTCATTTGGCACCAAATTTGACCACTTTTGAAAACTTTCATTTTTGACCGAAAATCGCCTAAGTCCCCACCCCAACCCACCACAGCACTCTACAGCAACTTTGAGCATGCAGTTCTATGACAAACGTTGCTCAGCTCGCTTAGGGCTTTCATTTGGTACCAAATTTGACCACTTTTGAAAACTTTCATTTTTGACCGAAAATCGCCTAAGTCCCCACCCCACCCCACCACAGCACTCTACAGCCACTTTGAGCATGCAGTTCTATGACAAAAGTTGCTCAGCTCGCTTAGGGCTTTCATTTGGTACCAAATTTGACCACTTTTGAAAACTTTCATTTTTGACCGAAAATCGCCTAAGTCCCCACCCCACCCCACCACAGCACTCTACAGCCACTTTGAGCATGCAGTTCTGTGACAAAAGTTGCTCAGCTCGCTTAGGGCTTTCATTTGGTACCAAATTTGACCACTTTTGAAAAATTTTATTTTCGACCACTTGACCCCCCACCCGACTGACCCTTCAAACGGCAAAGTGGAACCAGGCCAGCAAAATAGGTACGTCGGACGGCAAAACGGATACCGGGAATGAGCTGGGCACACCAGAAAACCCCTATAGACAAAGTTTTGAGAGGCCAGGTAGAGCCTAATATGGACCTCCAGGAAGCGGTTTCCGACGTGACCCTCCAGACGGCAAAGTGGAACCAGCGCAGCAAGATGGATGAGTCCTACGGCAAAAAGGACACCGGGAATGAGCTGGGCGCACCAGAAAACCCCTATAGACAAAGTTTTGAGAGGCCAGGTAGAGCCTACTATGGACCTCCAGGAAGCGGTTTCCGACATGACCCTCCAGACGGCAAAGTGGAACCAGCACAGCAAGATGGATGAGTCCTACGGCAAAAAGGACACCGGGAATGAGCTGGGCGCACCAGAAAACCCCTATAGACAAAGTTTTGAGAGGCCAGGTAAAGCCTAGTATGGACCTCCAGGAAGCGGTTTCCGACTTGACCCTCCCGACGGCAAAGTGGAACCAGCCCAGCAAGATGGGTGGGTCTGACGGTAAAACTGACTGCGGGAATCGATTCTCCGTGCCAGAAAACCATTGTATGGAAGATTTGAGCGTTCAAAGTGAAATAGATAGCGAGAAATTTCGATTTTTCATTTTTCGAATTTTCGCCATCTTTGACGGGCCACTGTGGTCGCTAGGGAAGTGATAGAGAAACGCAACCTGGACCGTTAGTTAGTTCAATATATGTAATTTCTGAATATAAAAAGAAATCAGCTCCAGCTCGTAACGTTCGACCTGAGCGACGACCACAAAAATGGTCACTTTTCGCTATGAGCCGACTTTGCGGCGCCACTGCGGCGCTGTGGCGCAGCTGCGGCGCAAAAAAAGTTGTGATTCTTAAATTCTTTAGAGGGTACTACTAGACCCCATAGCCCTTTAGGTTGGCCCACCGCTGAAGATCACGTGAAAGCGGCGAACATTATGTACAATACAACCATCAAATAGGAGAAACCGGAAAAAAAACATCGCCGCCATAACCGGTCCGGGGCGCAACTTTTTAACGGTAAGTGATACGGGGCTGAAACTTCACAGACATACTAAACTCGATGTGCTCTACAATTTGCGCATGAAATCTGCGCAGGATTTTGCGCAGCTTCTGCGCAGCTTATTTTACACTGTCTCCAGCCACTTTTCACACATATTATAGGGGTCGCTGCCGCGACCCCTATGATATATATATATATATATATATATATATATATATGCTCTCAATGTTTCTGATAGCACATCGAAGACAGCGTATTTATGTCTGTGAAAACCTTGACTTACGTAAGTGCTTGATAAAACTGTTGTTTTGCATTCTGAAGTAATTCTGCCATTTTGAAACTCTCTCATTATTCAGCAAAGCAACACATAACAGGCTTCAAAGTTCGCGCGAATAGGGCGGAAGGAGGGAATTCCCTATTCGGCGACAAAGCTGGTTTCTTTCATTTTAGTCGCCGAGTAGACTCCCTATTCGGCGCACAAAGCTGGTTTCTTTCATTTTAGTCGCCGAGTAGATTCCCTATTCGGCGCACAAAGCTGGTTTCTGTCATTTTAGTCGCTGAGAAACGGCATTTTTCCGCTTCAGCAGAATCTCAGTTGTAACCATGCACCGTGTATTTAACATTCAAGTCTTTCCCTATTCTACCAAGTTGGTTGCCCGTCCAGGGCATTTTCCCCCCTAGTTTCGCTTATTTTTCCGCTGCAGAGAAAATCATGTCAGAGAAGTTGCATATATACACAATGTAAGCAAAGCTAGCTACCGCAAACAGGCTAGATGAAAACGTTCTAGTTCAACTGAATGTATTTGCTGAAACGGAAAAATGTCTGTTAATAGCCTTTTCAGAACTTTATACACGGTGCGTCATCTTAGGCTGGAAGGCCACTGTTCATGGCCTCTACCGAACATTATACACGGTGCGTCATCTTAGGCTGGAAGGCCACTGTTCATGGCCTCTACCGAACATTATACACGGAGCGTTATCTTAGGCTGGAAGGCCACTGTTCATGGCCTTTTCAGAACTTTTTACACGGTGCGTCATCTTAGGCTGGAAGGCCATTGTTCATGGCCTCTACAGAACATTATACACGGAGCGTCATCTTAGGCTGGAAGGCCATTGTTCATGGCCTCTACAGAACATTATACACGGAGCGTTATCTTAGGCTGGAAGGCCACTGTTCATGGCCTTTTCAGAACTTACACGGTGCGTCATCTTAGGCTGGAAGGCCACTGTTCATGGCCTCTACAGAACATTATACACGGAGCGTTATCTTACTGCAGGGGTTTTTTTGTGTAAAATACTGTGTATTTACACAAAAAAAATTAATTTACACAGTGAAAAACTAATTTACACAACAAAATACACAGCCAAATTTTCGAAAATTTTTACAAAAAGTGCTCTGAAAAAATAGTTTTCAAGTCTTTAAGTTTTAAAAAAGCTCTGGCTTTTAACTGGGGGCTGCCGCCCCCAGACCCCCGCCTGTTTCCAATGGCTTAGAATGGTTTTCTGCATTTCTGCATCAACATGGTTATGGGTGTTTTATTCTCCTAAGTCTTAATGCTTCTACTTATACAGTTGCGTATAATTTATTTTCGTACTGCGTGCGAATATTCGTAAATAGCTAGTATTTATTCGTATTTAACTATACATATGTTTTCTGAAGCTAGTATTATTCAATATGATTTCTTGTTTATCTCTTGTATATATAATAATAAAAGCAGTCAGAGCTCAGAGCCTAAAAATAGTTGCCATACAACCCAAGAAATATTCAATACGAAAGCTAAAGGAATACAACTTTTCAATGCCGTTTCTGCCGTTAATTTAAAAAATTTCTCAACTTCTGGAGGGCTCCGCCCCCAGACCCCCCCTCCGTTGTATAATTGTTTTCTGCATTGCGACATGATTATATATAGGTGTTCCATTGTTTCTGCAAGTATATATATACTTCTGCTTATCCAGTTGCGTATAATTTATTTACGTACAGCGTGCAAATATTAGTAAGACAGTATAGTATAGCTAGTATATACATATGTACGGTTCAATATCGTTTCTTGTACATATCATGTATCATAAAAAGCAGTGTGAGCCATAAAATTGTTGCTGTCTAGCACAATAAATATTCAAAGCGAAAGCTAAAGGAATACAACTTTTCAATGCCGTTTCTGCCGTTAATTTAAAAAATTTCTCAACTTATGGAGGGCTCCGCCCCCCAGACCCCCCTCCGTTGTATAATTGTTTTCTGCATTGCGACATGATTATATATAGGTGTTCCATTGTTTCTGCAAGTATATATATACTTCTGCTTATCCAGTTGCGTATAATTTATTTACGTACAGCGTGCAAATATTAGTAAGACAGTATAGTATAGCTAGTATATACATATGTACGGTTCAATATCGTTTCTTGTACATATCATGTATCATAAAAAGCAGTGTGAGCCATAAAATTGTTGCTGTCTAGCACAATAAATATTCAAAGCGAAAGCTAAAGGAATACAACTTTTCAATGCCGTTTCTGCCGTTAATTTAAAAAAATTCTCAACTTCTGGGGGGGCTCCGCCCCCCAGACCCCCCTCCATGTATAATTGGTGTGTCTGTACTATATGGAGCCGTCCCCGGTAGCAGTTAAAGCATCGAACCTTAGTACGTGACCAGCAAGTTTGTGAAAAAATTATTCCAAAAAGTTGGAAAAATAAAGAATTCGTTTCAGGAGGCGAAGTGTTTTTCAGAAATTTGAATTTGTCCAATCTTATTTTTGACATTTAATGAATTAATCTTTTTAAACATTTCCATTATGAATTCTATTGCAATTTACAAAATTTTTCAACTTAGGGGGCTCCGCCCTCCAGACCCCCCGCGTGGCTTCTTTCGAAATGTTACACAAGTGCAGTTGGCATAACTTTGGCTTGAATGATCCGAAAATAACATTGTAGCAAGAAAATAACGTCTAAATGTATTTTATTTTATATTACAGTTGAAAAACGACACTTTTAAATTTTACACAGCTTCAAACAAAAATACACAGTGAAATTTAAATTTACACAAGATTTACACAGGTCCGATTTTGAAAAAAAAACCCTGTATCTTAGGCTGGAAGGCCACTGTTCATGGCCTTTTCAGAACTTTTTACACGATGCGTTATCTTAGGCAGGAAGGCTATTTTAAAAGCCAACCAGCACCGTAACCTTGGATATGCAGTTATATATACATGACAAAAGTTGCTCTGCTCATTTTGGGCTTTCATTTAAAACCAAATTTGACAACTTTTGAAAATTTTGATTTTAGACCAATTAGGACCCCTTGCCAGGGCGCCACAGGTCGCTAGAGACCAATTTGGAGGGGTCCTCCAATGAGATAAAATGTTCGCCTCACCAAGGGCTTTCATTTGATACCAAACTTGAAAACTTTTCAAAAAATCGATTTTGGACCGGTCCGGACCCTGGTCACGGCGCCACAGGCCGCTGGGTCCACTTTGGACGGGTCCACCGATGACAAAAAATGTTCGCCTCACCAAGGGCTTTCATTTGATAGCAAACTTGGAAATTTATTTAAAAAACCGATTCTTGACCAGGCCGGACCCTGGTCAGGGCACCACAGGCCGCTGGGTCCACTTTGGAGGGGTCCTCCAATGACAAAAAATGTTCGCCTCACCAAGGGCATTCATTTGATACCAAACTTAGCCACTTTTGGAAAATTCGATTTTTGGGCATTTTGGACCGGTCCGGAGCCTGGTTAGGGCGCCACAGGCCGCTGGATCCACTTTGGAGGGGTCCTCCAATGACAAACAATGTTCGCCTCACCAAGGGCTTTCATTTGATACCAGACTTGGCCACTTTTGGAAAAATCGATTTTTGGCCATTTTGGACCGGTCCGGACCCTGGTCAGGGCGCCACAGGCCGCTGGGTCCACTTTGGAGGGGTCCTCCAATGACAAAAAATGTTCGCCTCACCAAGGGCTTTCATTTGATACCAAACTTAGCCACTTTTGGAAAATTCGGTTTTTGGGCATTTTGGACCGGTCCGGAGCCTGGTTAGGGCGCCACAGGCCGCTGGATCCACTTTGGAGGGGTCCTCCAATGACAAAAATGTTCGCCTCACCAAGGGCTTTCATTTGATACCAGACTTGGCCACTTTTGGAAAAATCGATTTTTGGCTATTTTGGACCGGTCCGGACCCTGGTCAGGGCGCCACAGGCCGCTGGGTCCACTTTGGAGGGGTCCTCCAATGACAAAAAATGTTCGCCTCACCAAGGGCTTTCATTTGACACCAGACTTGGCCACTTTTGGAAAAATCGATTTTTGGCCATTTTGGACCGGTCCGGACCCTGGTCAGGGCGCCACAGGCCGCTGGGTCCACTTTGGAGGGGTCCTCCAATGACAAAAAATATTCGCCTCACCAAGGGCTTTCATTTGATACCAAACTTGGTCACTTTTGGAAAAATCGATTTTTGGCCATTTTGGACCCGGTCCCCGGTCCGGACCCCTGGCCAGGGCGCCACAGGGGTCCGGGCGAAACCTACTACAGCCTACGCTGTAGTGCTCCCGCACCCCACCCCAAACCCCAAATAAGAGAGACCTGCTCACTGTAGATATTTCTGTAGAAGAGGTTAAAGTTGGAGTTGCGACACGGTAGGGCCCACCACCATCAGGGTGCCCCCCAGCCACATGGATAGGTCCTAGAGCGAAACTAATGGGCCATTTAGATTCACCATATAGGGGTTCCTATTCGAATACGAAACCTCAGCCCAGCAGCTCTTATGTATAGGGCTGCCTACTCCGTAGGCCCAGACCCCCCCCTTTTACACACTAACTTTTGACCCCTGGCCAGGGCGCCACAAACCACCGAGCAGCACCATCTCACTTCCCGGAGCCCTTCACCCTTGGGCCATGCCACATGAGCAATATGAGAGCCCAGCTTCGCTCGCTCCGTTCTATTTCGAAGTGCAATTATTTTCGGACTTAGTTTTTTTCCGGGGGTCACTTGGGGGGTCCCCACCGGGGGGGTGGGGCCATCCTGGGCTTATTCTAGGGATTTTTTCTTGGGGGGGGGCTTCTTGGGGGGCCCCCCCCCCCAAAGGTCCGCGGGGCACGGAATTTGTGGGGGGGGGGGGCGAAAATTTTTCGAAAAATATGCTAAAAATAGCGCTATTTTTCTGGCATATACTATAAAAGCTGATTTTCATAGCAAAAATAAGCAGATTTAGTGTTGAAAAGGGCAAAAATTGAGTAAAAATCTCCGGCGAAGCCGGAAAATTTTTGAAAATTTGGCCTTCTGAGCGATTTTTTCAGGGCAAAATATGGTACCAAAAGGGGCGCCTACTTTTTTGGGGGGGGGGGCGATTTTTTGGGGGGGGGGAACGATTTTTGGGGGGGGAAGGGTGTTTATGGGGGGCCCCACACCCCCCCCCCCCACTAGAATAAGCCCAGCCATCTGGGGGGGTCCGGGAACCGCGGAAAGTAATTTCCCCGGAATTGCGGAACTTTTTGTACAAAAGAAACCTAAAATAGTACGGCTCTGAAGGGTCTTCCGACCTGCACCCCTGGGGGGGGAAAAATGGAGAGAAACGCGACCTGCGCGGGGGGCCAATTTTCATATCTCAAGATCTACCCGGCCGATCCGGCTGAAATTTTCACAGCATGTACCCCTGCCCACAGGCTCTTCACACACCAAGTTTGAGCCCGATCGGTCCACTCCTCCGCTGGCCACAGGCCAAACAATGTCCAGATTATACACATTGCGTCAAATTTTCCCTATTCTAGGGGGAGCGCTAACGCGCTCCCCCTAATTTATAACTGGTCGGCAGATAGATGGCTACCTCCACAGCAGGAACGTATACACAGGAGTTTGTGCAAGCGATGCAGTCATCCATTTGAGGTGACACTCTTGGCTCTACGACTGAGAGTCCCTAGTGAGCACCGGCACCCCATATCATGGAACTGGCAGGACAGATACTGATTGACAGGAGAAAAGCCTTTTAGCTTTTATCTAACAGAACGTTATGTGCAATGTAAAAAATATTACGTATAAAAGGTATGATAGAAAAATCAAATAGATTCCTTTTATCGCCTCCTTTCCTACATACGTACTTCAGATCAGAGAGTTTGGCCCGTTTCTTGTCATCGTGATAGAGTTTCAGTTTCAGCCCGCTGATTTCTGCCTTCAGTTGCGTCACCTGATCAAACGACTCAGAACACTCTTGCTGCAGCACACCAATACGATGCTAAAGTAAAAGTAAAAGTATGCAGAATTCGCTGCTGAAACGATGAAAAAGCACGAAAAACGACAAACATAACGAGAAATCCGAAAAAATATTAGTGAACATGCATTATTTTGGAGACAAGTCCACAAACACACTCTTAGAGCCATCAGTTACAAAGGCTTAAAAAGAACATACTCTACAAAAACCATGCACACTACCAACTTTTCGCTAAAAAACTTCAGGTATAACTATGTCTTGAGCTTGACCCCCCCCCGGTCTGCCTAAAAAACTAGAAAATCAACAGGAAAAATCCTACATCCTTATCCGCAATAATAGCCTGGAGTTCAGCCTCTGAGCTCTGTCCTTCCGATCTCACCGTCTCCACAACCACCAGCAGACGCTCCCTTTCCTTCTGGACAGAATTACGATCCAGTTCCAGACTTTCCAAGTCTTTCTGAAATAAAAAACAGGCGAAGGGTGAAAAAAGAGAGGAAAAGTAGCAACAAAAATGGATAGACGACGGATAGGAAGGATTGCATGTAAAAAAGTGCCACAATTAAAATGAATAAATTAGCCAGAGAATCCTTATTTTATAAGAAAAAAAAGACAAACGTAATCAACCACTACATTGGCAGAATTTAGTGCGGCTCACAATGATTCAAAATTCAAACGTTAACAAAAAATTAACGACTTCTGTCCGTTTTTGCCAATTTCAACCCGATTTCAAACGACATATACCTTTGCCGTTTCCAGACTCTGTGTCAACTGTTCAATCTCTTGATCATGGAACTGGGTCAATTCCTGAACCTTCTGCGACCATTCCTCCTGACTGGCACTGTAAGACTCTTTGGCCGTCGTCAACAAATTTTCCAATTGCTAAATTAATGTGAAAGATTTAAAAATCAAAAATACAAAGAAGACATTTTCCACAATTTTTCGTTCATCTATTACTCCGATTGTTTCCAAACTGGCGCATAAACTAAGCAAACACACAACAAGACCGTACACTGGATAAGATACCATCAGAAATAGCTTACTAACAAACTTTGAAATGCTGGCTACAGAAGCTGGGGGTGGGAGGTGCTCACTCACGTTGAGGTGCCCACTAGTTGTCAAATTTCAAGAATTTTTTGGTCAAAATTGTCAAAACTTTTTACGGCTTTGCACGAATATGTCTAAAATCGTCATTTTTGGTATTAAAACTTACTTTTTGAGCATTTTTGGCTTAGTCATAGCAGCATAAAACAGGCTAAATTTTACTGTATTTCCAGCATTTGAGTCCATTTTATCCCTCCTTTTGGTGTCCCCCCCCCAAATTCGTGGCCGGGGAGTGGTCCGGTCCCAACCCCATTTAATAAAACGAAAAGCTGAGGCTCAGATATTACGATACAGGAACACCAAATTAATTTCTTATTTTCCAATAGCACAGGATGTTACCGCAATATGCTTTCTTCGCATACAATATATGTACGTATATACAGTACAGGTATACAACGATTCCAATGTAAAAGCCCAGTTAGTTACAAAGACAGAAATTTGATGAAAGGCGAAATTTACCAAAATTTCCTTCTTCAAATCATTAATCTCCGCACTCTGCTCTTCCACAAAATCCTGAAGGGTGGTCAGTTCCTGGTCCTTTTCCGACAATTCTTTCGCAGACTGTTCCGACAGGGCTTCATGTCGTTTCTCTTCTTCCTGAAAACAAAAACCAGCAGATTTACATCGGACCAAGTCGAGTTCATAATAGGAAGAGTACGACACTCAGCGCTTCCTACTGTCTTAGGCTTGCAAGATGCTCGATACATTAAGGCCGAAATCTCGGGGGAGGGGCGGTTTCTCAGCGTGCAAACATACTACGCTGACATTTTTCAAAAACGGGTGTTTTCGACAACCTAAATACTATAACTTGAGCTAGGAAAATTGTAAAGCAATCATGCTATATATATCCTTATGTTGCGTAGAACGAGATCGCTTTATGTAAATACAAGAAATAAAAATGCTCCTCTGGAGCATGAAAAAAGTAATATGGGTGATGGTGAGGTTGCAAAATCAAGAGAGGACTAGTCTTTAAAATGCTTAATATGGGGCTAGGTTCAAAAATAGAAGAGGACTAGGTTGTGAGCGAATTAATATGGGCACAGCTTCGCCGAACAACCCATATTCGCGGTTTGTAAATGTAAATTATTATGCATATCCACGATACATTTAGTTTACAGTTCATAAAATCTACAGCTACGTATGTTTTTGAGCTTTATTCGAACTTTTATTTTAGCAAACGTTTTCTTCGATAAGTGCTTTATACTAACCTGCGCAATTTACTTATCCATTTAAACGGAAAATTTATATTCAAGAATAATTTAGGACTCTCCGACGATCTTCTATTTCCTCCTGACTTGGACCAATAGCTTTAGCATCATATCCTTAGATCTCTTCCAGTAGTAGAGCCTGCCGTAGTTCAACACAACAAAATGATGATAATTTACGTATATATTCCTAGCTAGTCTAACAGTGCATGCAAACAGCTATATTCAATGAGTATTCAACTTTTAACTTTTATTGACTGACATTGATAGCTCTAAGCTAAGACGAAACGTGGAAATCCCGCGAATATGGGTTTTCGGCGAAGCTGTGCCCATATTAATTCGCTCACAACCTAGTCCTGTTCTATTTTTGAACCCTAGCCCCATATACAGCATTTAAAGACTAGTCCTCTCTTGATTTTGCAACCTCTTGTCTTCCTTATTACTTTTTCATGCTCCAGAGGAGCATTTTTATTTATTATCCTTCTATCATTTTAAAGGATCCCTTTCCAGCAATGCAGTAATGGATACAAGGAGCTTGAACAAGGACGCAGGTAAACGTGAAAACTGATTATATAAATATATGGATACCACTGAATTCTCACCTCCACCCCAAGCTTCGGCCGCTGCAACCTGTGTTTGTGGGTGGTATAAGGATAAGACTTTTTCGCTTCCCCAAAGAGTTCGACAGTATGCCCATCGTGTTCAGCGACACGGATTTACTACAATGGATACCGCAATAGGGCCGATGTTTGGATCTAGGCTGATGGCCGGAGCTCCCTTAAACAATCACAAACGAACAACCAATTGACAGTTATATAGGTACGAATAATAATATAGTATAATACTATACAGTTGGTTAAGCTATATACCTAGGCTTCTACAGCGGTTTGGTTAAGACCGAGGCCTCCATACGGAGCCTGGCCAGTTGGTTGCGCACCCGCACGAGGCACGTACGCTAAAAGAATACGCAGTTACTATGTACACGTCAGCTTGACTTTTCTTTGGTTCTGCGTACCCGAGTTCCTCCTCGAGTATGCGAAGATGAAAATCCAATTACATTCTACCATAAACTAGACTAACAACTATCCTAGCCGTAATAAAACGCTATCTGTCGGGACGGCTGACTTCAAGGTCAAACGTCTTGTGAATTCAACTTGACTACAGGGTGTGCTAACATACAGTAGCCTCACCGAGGTATTGAACTTGCAGTTGGCATTAGTGTTTCTGAAAGCGCCAAGGCTGCAATACCCGAAATGAGAGGGTGGGAGGTCCGCCAATGCGGCCTGCACCTTTCCCTCTATAGGGTAAAGCAAAAATAATTGGAGGGATTTACCTCGGAAGGAGCTCCACGGTTGTC
>JASAND010031064.1:0-59959 GCA_030248195.1 Trissonchulus latispiculum
ACATATGGATGGCGATCGCTCCAGAAAGCTCTAAGACAGTTGTAAGCACATACTGAACGAAGGAAGCGTCATATCGAAAAACGGATTTCATAATCGGATTCAGCAGGTCAAATAACCCCTATAACCACATTTTCGGCAAAATCGGAGGCAAAAAATTTTTTGACCCCATTTTTACTGCGCTTAGCTAGCTTTTCAGGCCTAAAAATAAGGGTTATTTCTTAACGAAAAGTTGGCTAGCACACTAACCAGAAAATCAAAGCCCTTGAAACTCACAGACAGTATGCCCCTATTAGAGCCTAATATTTGGTAAAAAGCTGGGGTAGGCTAGGGGCTGCCAATTTTATTAGATCGAAAACGGCGCACGGTCACGTCGCAACTTTTTGCAAAATTTCAAACTTTGAGCTGTTATAACTAAAGAAGGAAGCAACGCTCGAAAGCCGGAATACTTTTAATATTTAGCACTAGTAACAGTTAACATTTGTGGCAAAAAGTTTCAGAATTGGTCAAACCGTTAATCCACCAGAATTCAGAAAAGCTTTTTCAAAAAACCCACTTTTCGCACTAAAATTTCTACTTTGGCGTAGTGCCAGAATCGATATGTGTTAGATATAATAATGCCCACTACGGACTATTTAACCTTGATATGTTAGCTAATCATATGCCAAAAGGCAGGTCTCTCTGAAGAAGTTGTGCAAAACCGTTCGTAGCCCCCCCCCCTTAATTGTACTCACGTTAGCAAAATGCATCAACAAATATTATTATTCTATAACACTTAACCACAGTTACAGTGAACTGCAATAATTGTGAATAAAATACAAATAAGTTGTTTAGAAGTTATTCATGAATAAAATTTGATTAACTGCTGGTTCCTGGTTGCACCAAGAGTACATAATAACTAAGAGTGTGACGAGCGTCACACTCTTAGTTATTAGACTGGGGACATATAACGGCTGACCCCTCCACAAATGAGTACCTATTCCACATTTGTGTACCATCACTCGCTTGTATGTTTATGTGTTGAAGCCAGACACGTCCTATCAGCAGCTGGCCACTTTCGAGCTTCAAGTACTTCAGCGTACTAGGTACTCATTTGTGGGCGGGGGGGGTCACTGGGGCCCAATTCGTAGGGGAGTCAACCGTTATCACGCAGATGATGTCCCCAGCCTAATAACTAAGAGTATGAGGCTTGTCACACTCTTAATTATTGTGTAATCTTGATTACACCAAGCTAAATCTGAATAAAATGTGAATAAGCATAGAAAACTAATGAAAAACGCCTTGCCTGCAGTCACTAAGGCTAAGCCGTAGTCCGAAACAGGAGAGAGCCAATGGGCGAGCGCTTTTACACAGGAGAACTATTTCCTGGAGCTCCTGCGTGGTTGTCCAAAGAAGGAGAGCCAGCTCGGCTCTATTTGTGCTGCAACATAGCCAGAGAAGGCTTTATCAAAACTTCTCTGACTGTGCCATGCACAGAAAAGAACTCTCCGTAGAGATACAAACAGCATTTACGTCAAGAACATTAGGTGAACGCGGGCTGGGGCAGATCCACGAAGGACACAAGGCATTAGGCAATCATAGAAAACTAATGAAAAACGCATGCCCTCCAGTCACTAAGGCTAAAGCCCTAGTCCGAAACAGGACAGAGCCAATGGGCGCGTTGATATTTAAATAAATAATGTTTATCAAAACCTTTCTGGCTGTGCAATGCACAGAAAGAGGACTGCAGTGCCCGCGGACTATGGCTATGTTGCAGCACAGATACAGCCGAGCTGGCTGTCCTTCTTTGGATAACCAGGCAGGAGCTCCAGGGAATAGTTCTCCCTGGGTAAGAGCGCTCACCGCGCCCATTGGCTCTGTCCTGTTTCAGACTAAGGCTTTAGCCTTAGTGACTGCAGGGCAGGCGTTTTTCATTAGTTTCCTATGATCAATGCCTTGCATGCTTCGTGGATCCGCCTGCCAGCCCGCGTTTACCTCACTTTCTTGACATAAAATGTAAAAAAGATCAGAATAAGTAGTTAAAGTTATATGTCAAATTCACAGAGTAGCTATTCACAATTAGTGCAATCCACCGTTAGATCGTCAGTGCACTCAGGCCCTATTTCTTTAAAGATTAAAATGGTCGGATTACACAGATTAAAAATCAGCAGAATTAAAGTTTTAACCTTCCTTTCTTTATTGCACGATTAAGCGGATTAAACAGATTAAAATTAACTCGTTTAATGGTGCAACAAAGAAATAGAAGTTAAAAGTTTTAATCCTACAGGAGTTTAATCCGCTTAGTATAATCGCTAATAATAAAAAACTAATCCAAACGCTATTTCTTTATTGATGGGATTAATTAACTGGAAGTAGTTTTCGGAAACTTCGAATTAGCCCTTGCACTACTTAAGGTGCTGGTTTCCTTTCGGATATTTTTGACTCATACGGCTTTAATCCTTTACGTACGTAGCTAAAACTTACGAAATAACCTATTTCCGTGCTCTTTAACAATCTGGGACCAGTCCCGTATTTTTAGGCCAAAAGATAAGAAAGTTTTGGTTTTTGGCCTTAGGCTCCCAGTAGGTAAACCAGACACCGGATTTGTTGTTATGGCTGGAAGAGGACACAAAAATGAACAATTTTGCTTTCACAACCTTCGAGCTATCTCCAGTGGTTAAGTCAGTATAAGCAAAAAACCATTTTGAGGGTCAAAAAATGCGTGTTTTCGAAGAAATCAGTTTTTTCAAAATTACTGCCACATGTTAAGGACAAAGTTGGCTTATTTATACTCAATCGATACAGCGTCCAAATGCTCATTTTATCAATGCCTATTGACCGGACTCTATTGCTTGAAGCTGGAGATTTGGCCGAAAAACCATTTTGGCAAAACCGCGGTTATTTTGTTTTAAACATAGATTTCTCAAAAACTACTGGACGGATTCCAGAGATTTTTGGCAGATTGGAACTTCGCACTTCTGCGGAGGGACGTTTTTCTTGGTTTGGGCTAAAAAGTTTTGAGTAACACAAAAACTCAATGCAATTTCGTGTTACTGTGCATTTGGTCAATTTTCTCGACGGTTAAAACCTGCTGAGCCAAATTAAAAAACACGTCTCTCGGCCCATATGTCCTTCATATAATGGCACAAACAAAACCTTTGGGCGATTCTACAGTTTTGAGAAATCGATGTTCAAAGACTTTTCGTCTATATGCCGTTTTCGCCGTTATGTCAGAAAATTTTTGCTCATTTTTAAATCATTTTGCTTTTAATCATCGTTTTGCAAGCTCATGTGAATGTCCTGTCCTGATTATAAGCTTTGAAACGAGGTATAAAGCTCTTTCCAACTCCTAAAATTGCGAAAGTTATAGAGTTTTAAAAACACCACAAAAAGCACTGCACAAAAGGAAACCAGCACCTTAAGGGGGGGGGGCTACTTGGGTCAAAAATTGTACCCTCACGGATTTCGCTCAAATTGTGCTGATTGATACTCCCTAGGCCCCTACGCAAGCCATTGAAATTTGAGCTGATTTCGTCCAGTAATAGAAAAGTTACAGCCATTCAAAATTTCCAATTCCTATTCAAAATGGCCCAAAATCGGAACTTTAAAATTTTCACTTCTGACAACGCTATCTTACTCAAATCAAAACCGTTCGAAACGTTCCCTAGCTCATTTTGCAACTAGATACAATATCGACAACTTGTCGGAGAGCTGTTTTCAAAATTCGGTTTCTAACTTTTACAGTAATCGTTTACGTGAGGTAACCCCCAAAAATGGTCAAAATCTGACATTTTTCAAAAATTTTCGAACTTTTCAAATATGCACAATATCTATATCAATCGATAGCTTTTTCAATTCTAAAGAACTTTTCTTCCTGGTATAAACGTTTATTTTGCAGCCATTCAAAGTTGTAGGCCAAAAACCGTATTTCCACGATTTTTGAATTTCTGTGTTTTGGGGGTTACCTCACATAAACGATTACTGTAAAAGTTAGAAACCGAATTTTGAAAAACGCTCTTCGACAAGTTTTAGATATTGTATTAAGCTGCAAAATGAGCTAGAGAACGTTTCGAACGGTTTTGATTTGTGTAAGATAATTTGTGTAAGGTAATTTGTGTCGTTGTCAGAACTGAAAATTTTAAAGTTCCGATTTTGGGCCATTTTGAATAGGAATTGGAAATTTTGAATGGCTGTAACTTTTTTATTACTGGACGAAATCAGCTCAAATTTCAATGGCTTGCGTAGGGGCCTAGGGAGTATCAATGGGCACAATTTGAGCAAAATCCGTGAGGGTCGAATTTTTGACCCAAGTAGCCCCCCACTTAAAGCGCAAGACTTTCCCAGTTGACCTGAAATTTGGTGTGGGTGTGCTTCCAGTCGCACTAAAGTGAATGGCAGCATATGTCTTTTTATTTTGAAAAATTCAGTTTTTTCTAGTTCTTTTGATTTGCAAGAATGACCAAAAGGAACCTAAAAATTTTTTACCTACCTATTTCGTGAAAAAAGTTTTCTTTGCTATCCAGCTTTCTTATAAAACTGACGGAGTAAAAATAGCATAAAAGAATGTAATGCACAGCTGAATCAAAAATCGAATGTCAGAGCTCCATTATGCTCCCAGACTCCTAAATCTGAACTTTTCGGCAGATTACGATACAACAAACTTCTTATTTCATCCAGGCCTTCTTCACATGAAAATAGCAGCTTTTCGTTCCTAGAAAAATTTTCAAAAACTCTAAAAATGATTTCCGAAGCGGAGACTTATCGTATCTCGGCACTATCCAACTGCCATTGGGAAAACGAATTAATGTCCCAAATACCTAAATTTACTAACTTTTTGTGGTTGCTCTATGTTTGGTCCGGACCTGGACCGGACCGCGGAACCCACCGCCAACTCTGCTGGGGCAGAACGATGTCAAAGAAAAAACCTGAGAATCTGTAATTAATATGAATTATATCAAATATCATTTCAGTAAGCTAAATAATCAACACAAAAATGTTAGCCAAGATTAGCAAGTCCGAATTATAATAGTTACAAACAACAGTAGGTTTGGTTTTTTCGAAATAACCAGTGTTATTGGCGTTGGCCTATATATTTCTACATAGGTGACCCAGTTTGGTGACACCAAAATTTGGTCGTCTGGAAATCTGGAAATTAACTAAAGTCTATGCACAACCTGAAGTTTGCCTGTTTTTCCCAACTTTGTCAAGCAACCAATTTAGCTAGAAAGCGCCAATTGGAGCAAATAAATTTATTTGTGTGTAACACATTTGTGTTTAATGGCAACCCTTCCGCTTGCCTAATAGATACTTTATAATTTTTAATAATAAAAACATTGGTCGCAATTAAGGAAAAAACAACGTTTTTAATCTTACAGGCTATGGGACAGTGACTAAACATAAAAACGCCTCGGTTAATTTGCTTGTGCAATGAAACCTTGCTTCTATTATCCGGCTTGCGTAACAAAAGAAATATATAATATAAAAACTGTTATAAACTGTGTCTTTGCTAACAATTTTAAAACGGTTGGCAATTTTCAGAAACAACTTTTGTTTTTTAGCAGATTCTTTTATTTAACTTAACATGTTAGGTTTTTAAGAATAGCTAAGCTCAACACTAACATCAAATATCCAATAAAAATTCCGTAAGTGTCATTGTGGCGCCGTCTATGCAGTTGCTGATTGTAAATACAACTTTTCGCAGTTTTAGTTTTTAATCCGTTTAACCTCGGTAGCAGCACGGGGATTAAAAACCAGTTTAAAACTAGCCAGCAGGATTAAACGGATTAAAATTAATCCTTAAAGAAATAGAAATTACGGCAGTCAGATTATTATTAACTCTCTCATTTTTAATCCTGCTAAGTAATAAAGAAATAGGGTTGGATTAAATACTTTAATCCTGCATGATTAAAGAAACAGGATTAAAGGTCGGATTAAAACCAGCTCGTTTAACTCGTTTAACTCGCAGGATTAATATTTAATCCGTTTAACCCCGCTAGCTATTTCTTTAATGCGGATTAATTTCAATCTAATCTGTTTAATCTTTAAAGAAATAGACCCTCAGTGCACAACCCAATGCGGAAGTGTTCAAGCAACTCTTATCAATTTATTTCAAACAATTTATCTACTCACATCAATGGAACGAGCATAATTCAAATGGGATTTCTTGTTCAGAAAAGATTTAAAGTGCAGGTCGTTTGTAATTTGCGATCATTATATATATGCTTTGGAAACAGGCTGTGCGGGGGCTGGAAAATTTCTAGACTGAGCCTAACTGTTCAAATCTATAGACAAAAATTCCAGAAATTTTGTGTGTAACCGAAGTCACCGAATGTACTGTCGCATGTAAAAAAGCAGCAGGTATCTACGGATTCTGTCTATTTTATTCAAACAACAGGACGCGTTTAAAGGATTAGAATGCGATAATATTGGTTAAATCGGAAAACCGACATAAAATTCCAAAAATGTAACTTGTGAAGTAAAAAATAAATACTGAAGAGTAAGATAAAAGAATATTTTCTTTGTAAAAGGAAACATATTTCGTCTACATAAATGTTAGAGAATAGCCTGGTAAGATATCATCTGACACTGCATATCTAGCGTGATGCTGTTCCTACTACGATGCAGAGATAATTAAATTAGACTTGTTGCTTTCTTGTTGTTAATTTCAGGGGGCTCGATTTGACAACGGATTTGTAGTGAACTCAAAAGCTAGGCTTCTCAGCAGAAGCAAGAGAGAAACTTCACCAAGCGTCCTTTACTCGAGTCACAACTTGACTAACTCAACTTCCTCGAAAACAGGTGCAAAAACAATTCTTCGAAATACCAAAAGAACAAAAAGGTAAAATACATTTTGCAGACGCAAGCTTACGAAGACAAAATATCCAATATCGAAACAAACTAATTAACTAAATTAATTAATACAATAATAAGACAAACAAAGAATGAAAGATGATAATAAATAAATGATGATAAAAGATAAATGATAAAAATTCATATTGTCATTCGACACGCCAGGGGTAATACGTCCCGGTGCCTATTACAGATCAGCGATTTAGGGATGGCAGTTTTGGTGGGGGTCCAGCTGAAGCTCCAGCTATGGCCGTATCCACAGGTACCATATGATATCGGTAACCACCATCTTCGTTGACCAACAGAGGAAGATAGCAGATTGGCTGAGACGCATTAGCTGCGGAAGGTCCGCCAGCTAGATAATGCGGGTTCTCCTGCAAACCAGAAGGCAATGATGTAGACTGTATATGGGCTGGTTGCTGTGGCCCTACGAAGTGGACTGGCGGTCTAGGTATAGGCAGCAATGGTGCCCGATATCGCGGATTACTTAAGGTGGTGATTCCTTTTGGAGACATCAACTTTGAACCCGTATTACTCATCCATTACTTGGAGTTAAGAAACCATTTTTAGATCAAAATGGAGCTTAACATTTTCTCTTTCTAATGAATGCAATGAAACTAACTTCAGTCTTCCGAAACTATTTAACTAGATTTTTGAAGTACTTAAATTTTCCAGATTTTTTGCAGACTAAAGTAAATTTTTTCGTGAGGCATCGGCTACATCATTCGATTCTACTATCAAATAGCTGGGGACCCTTTTTTAATTATCATGAAATCACTCTTCGTTATGAAGAAATTAGCTAAAATGTTTGGGCAACCTGGACTTGCCTACTTTTCCCAACTTCAGCAAGCTGCCACTTTAGCTAGAAAGCAGCAAGCGGGGCAACTAAAAAAGGGTCCCTGGGTATTTTTGTGTAAAACACGTTCAGTAAGTGGCAACCCTCTAGCTTGCATAGTAAACGCTCCACAATCGCTGGAAAAAATTTGGTCATGTTTTTGCAACAACTACATTTTTTATGATAGCAGCTTTCGGGATAGCAGTTGGAAGAGTATCATTCCTCGGATAATTGGCCTCCACGAGACCTTCAAATCGACACCCTTAGGTTAATTTTACGGCTTGCTTAGCTCAAGAAATCGTGGATTATTTGATTTCCTCAAAAATGACAAGTTTTCAACGCCAAAATAAGTAAATCGGCTATAGCTCACACTGAGAAGAGCTAGAACGTTTCTTCCAAAAGCAAAAATATAGAACTCAATGAGATCTTTCAAATGAGTATAGTCACAACTATGCAGTTGCTGCTTAACTGTCAGAAATTGGCGAAAACCGTCCTGAACGGTAATCTCAAAATTTTGAAGCGGGATTGCGCGGAGGGTGTTAGAACACCAAATAAACTTATTTTGGAAAGTTTCATCAAATTTCATTTTGGTTTGAGCCGTCAACCAACAATATGTGCCCAAATGGAATCACCACCTTAAAGAACTGGTCATGCTTTGACCCAGCTGAGCGGTCATAGAGTTGTTCAGTTGTGGGTTACCACACAAGGTTTGTGCTGGCATTCGCCAAGTAATACAGTTGTCAGAGAGATCGTTTGAGTCTGGCTAATTGCGTGAGAAGTATGAGCAGTATTTAAACTCTTGGTCATATTATTAATTTCCTGAACAGTACACAGTCCTTGTGTCACTCGTTCAGGTTGAAGAGTGGTGAACGTGGTTCGATTCACTTGTTTTGTGTTACTACGTTGGGTATCACCTAGATTCATTGACTCTAGGGTTTGAGTGGAGTGGACACTGTTGATTTATCAGTGCCTGGTACACACATAGATTCTAAGGTTTGAGTTTGAGTTGGTACCGTTGGATTTTGGTTTTTGTGTGTCCCACTCACCTGATGGTTTAGTCTTGGATTGCGTGATCGGACACGCTGACAGGTGAAATGGCATTGGGATACTTGAGTATATTGAAGCATCTGATAGGTGGCGTTTGTCAGCTTCCGCCCCATAAGGCAGGAACATACTCAAACCACTGTCTAAGTAAGACATCGGTGCCCCTAGGAGCTAAATGGAGATGTCTGCGTCTGCGTCTGCGTACAACGAAGGATCCAGGTTCAAGTTTCTACGTGACGGCTCATTCAGGCTCATTGTGGTCTTTTGTGCAGGTTCCTTCGCGATTGCTATTGAGTCCGTTTCCGTGATCCTAAGACTTGGGGGATCCTTTTTGTCATTATTGTGCTTAAACCTAGCTAAAGTAGGCCATACGTATTTTCTGATTAATAAATAAATCAAGAGCATAACGAGCATTGCCGTCATTGCGACTACTGCTAGATTTATTAGCAATTGGACGGGTCCTTTCAATAGATCACTCACCAACGCACCCGTAGCCTGTGCGGCCCCAATAAGAAGGTCCGCACCACCTTCACCGACTCCTACTAAGATGTGCTCCACCACACCCCACTCCGGCAATAAGGTCAGCCATACCGGTTCCAACACCGCGTAAGGAAGCTGGAATTGCTTCGGGGTTTGTGGAGAGTTGAGTTGTATAATTGATGATAGCGTCCAACCTAATTTCGGTTCGAAGGAGTGTCAGTTCGTGGTCCCTGAGATTTCCCATTGTTGCAAGAATACCTGCCAACTTATTGTGGAATATTTTTGGAGTTTGAAAGTGTATGATACTTTTATGGCCATGCCATATAAGCTCATATGGTATCTGATTTACGTGCATTGGACCGGCTGCAGTTTTCCACCCAGAACCCGTTTTATAAGCCGCATTTATGACATGTGCACAAGAAATTTCGGAAGAATGCGAAATGAGATTATGCTTAACACCAGTTTGAACCAATTCATGCTTAAGTAAAGATTGTCCAAATCTAAAAGGTTCCACAGAATGTACTGCGATTCCTTGTTCCGTTAAAAACGAGTTGTGCGGCAGGCAAAAAGGTGGAGGCTCTGCTTTGAAAGTATAAGCGGCCTGCAAAGTTTCAATGAGGGATAGTGTTCACTAACTGTTGCATTACCGATGCCGTAAAATTTATACTGGCATTGAAATGCTTGGAACGTTGCATTACTCCACAATAAAACTGCTTGAGAAGTAATATAGTGACCAAGCATAGGGTGGCAACTACCCATATCTGCCAGATCAACGGTTAACGTCTTTCCATCGAAAGAAATTACCGGTCCTTTTTCTAAAATGAAAGTACTGTGTTCTTGACAGTAATCGTAGCAACACCAATCATACTTGACGGCGTGGCTGCGATTACTGACAAAAACGTCATCATTGATTTCTGAAAGCATCGACCCTTTCCACCGCTTTGTTTGAACGGCTATCTTGCTATCTGTGACGCTAGCCGCACGAGCGATAGTTTGGTCGTACGTCATAGTTTTTACTCCAAAGAAACCAGTCACTGTGCAGAAATGTCGAAGCTTTAACCAACAAGCCCATGCGTCAGTTCGCAGCGACTCCGTGAGAGGTGTATAAACTTCCACTTCTGTCTTTTTAATTTTGTCGAGATGGGGTGGTAAGCATCTTACTGTTTGTGGGACTTCAACGGAGTGTCCAGCCTTCCAGCTCCACAAATTTGAAAATGATCTGGAGTTGAACTTGCTGTTGTTCGTGGAAGTAAAAGAACCAGGACTAGAAACAGTACAGTAAGATAGGAGCATAGCTTAAAAGTACTCGTTAGCACATGACAATATGTCAAAAACGAGCAGTGTAGCGTGTGAGAAAAAGTGCACGCAGTTGAATCAGAACAACTGCGAACAACTCTCAGGTTGCGACGACGATATCGCCTGCGCCGGCGCCTGCGGCACCTGCGATTTAGAACCACTCCGCTGGACAGATTAGCACAAACAGAAGCAGCGTTGTCCGCACTGTCCGTCTGATTACGTGATCTATTATGCGGGTAGCGATTCTGGTTCTTCTGCAGCCCTTTAGTCATACCCTCTAGTCGTCTTTCTAGACGCGCTAGACGATCTGACACAGACGAGAAGACTGTGAGAAACGGTTTCTGTTTGAGAAATTCGACGATCGTTGCAAATTTTGAATTGCTCCGCACATAGATTCAAATTTGTTCTCCAGCTTTTGAAGTTTTGGGTTTTCCTCTTTTTCATCATTGTGAGTTCTAGTAGCCGCCGCTGGGCTTCTTCTTTCTGTGCGGCCGAATAGGCGTCATTGAATGTTTGGGGTTCCTTTCCCAATACTTTCTTTTTTAAAGGTTTTACTAAACCTGATATGAAATATTCTTTTTCCATATGTGCCCTAAATGTTGCTCATACTCCCCAACGGGATATGCAACCCTGACTTTTTCCCTGATATCTTGACCATAAATAGAAACAGCTTCTTCTTTGAGCTGCTTGCGACTACGCAGTTAAAGCAAATCTTGTGCTTTCTTTTGGCCTTAGAACTTCAGTTAATTCATCAACTAATGTGTCACAGTTAGCTTTTTCAGCAGGGCTCAAGTCTCTATAGCGCTCGAGAGCAGCCTCTTTAAGGTAGGCATCGGTAGCAAGTTCAGCTTAGCGTTCGAATCCCAATTACCGGCTTTCGCCGCAAGTTCAAATGTTTCTAGCCACTGGACGAAGTTTTCATCCAATCGCCCATGGAACTCATTTAAATTAACTGGGTTAACAGATTGAATTCTGGTATTAGCAAGAACTCCCTGAAGTTGAGAAAGTGACTGTGTTTGTGCGCCTCGTGCCTACGTAGCATCTTGCGTAAGGCGATTAATATCTTCTTGCGCTCCCTGTAAGTCTCTGTGTAACTGGCGCAAATCTCTGTCAGATGCATTGTCAGGCATTATGCAGCCTCGACAAAACAAAAACTTACACTTAATGAAGGATCAAAACCTTACCAAATCAGTTCCAAGTAGCAGCGGTCAAAGGAACAAAATAGAATGTGTAAGAAAAATACTTCACACAATTACAGATTCATGTAAAAATACATCATTTCCTGACCAGCAAATAGAAGGGAAAATCTTCCGCAGACAGCGTTTTGAAGTGGGCGCCAATTCAAAAGCTAGGCTTCTCAGCAGACGCAAGAGAGAAACTTCAGCAAGTGTCCTTTACTCGAGTCACAACAAGACTAACTCAACTTCTGCGAGAACAGGCGCAAAAACAATTCTTCGAAATACCAAAAGAACAAAAAGGTAAAATACATTTTGCAGACGCAAGCTTACGAAGACAAAATATCCAATATCGACACAAACTAATTAACTAAATTAATTAATACAATGATAAGACAAACAAAGAATGGAAGATGATAATAAATAAATGATGATAAAAGATAATTGATAAAAATTCATATTGTCATTCGACACATTCTCCTGTGTATCCTTTTCGTGGCATACGCTGAAACTGAAACTGACGCATTTCTGTAGAATTTATGAAGTTTTTGTGAAATTCCTATTGATTTCTCAAACGAGAATATCACATAGTAATTAATTGAGATATGATTACAATTAGAATAATGTACCAGATTTCTTCATTTACCAGATTCTATTGAGAGTTTTTAACGAACCATTGGAAAAGGCTGGATTTTTAGTAGCTCCATCAATGGGATCCAGGAAGATTATTGTTGGATTAGTCCTCCCTCGTCCAGGCCCATACCTCGGCTGTTCATATCGTAATTAGATCATTAGGTGGAGGTGTCAAGGAGACACACGTGGAGTGAAATAAATAAAAACGCAAAAGTTATCTTTAATTTTATGCCAATTTTTGAAAGATATTACTGTTAGTGACTTTTGCAGGCGTCTTAATACGATTCTAAGAGATAAAGTAATCCCTACAAAAGTGCAGCTAGGACCATGCTAATTGTGCGGATGTACGTATGCTCCTACTAGAAGCTCTGGTTAGTGCAGACCAGGAATATAATATTATGTTTCGTAATACAGATTACATTAGATTACTAAAGTTAGATTGCTACATTCGGTTCTTGGTTTTTTCAAAAGACTGGTTTTCATAGAACTACAATATGTAATTGGACAGCAGTAATAGAGACATCAACTGAGCGCTGTTTGGAGCCGTTTTACTCCCAGTTTTGACTCCCTATTTTTGGAAGCTAATGTACTCCAAGTGATTAAGCTGATGGTTCGGTGATTAATTAGCGGACATGTGATGAATAAAGTTGTTGGGAGCCATGTTGAATCCAACCATTTCAGACTTTGATCCTATGATTGGTCTGATGAGAATTTGTGTTTGATTACTTACTTGATCCAAACTTTAGGGAGCTATTTTGCTCTGAATTTTATATTTGTAATGGGTTGACCCATCTGAACTCATATGTTTTGCATATAAACTGTTTGGCGCTGAGGATTTCCGTCCTATCCTCAACACATGTTCCTAGTACGCAGGTTTTTTGCCCAGCAGTTTCTTTATGATTTTGCAATACTTACAGCAGTGTCCGAGTCGGTTTGCGTCAATCTCTTCGCTCTGTAAATTATTTTCCAAACAATCACTGCCTGCCCTTTTTGTTCTGCCTAGGAGGCAGAACTATTGCCACTGGAAACAGCTATGTTTAACACTATGGGCGTCCTTTTCTACTCTCAGTCGCCCTATCTTCAGCATTGACCTAGTACGTTAATCTGCTCTTTTTCTAGCTGAAGGGGGCCCTATGCATGCAACTTCAGATATTTTAAGTTTTTTTTAGTTTGAGTTTGAGTAGAGTTAAAATTAACTCGATCCTTTTCATGAAAGAGTTAAAAAAGTTAATTTTAATCCTGCGAGTTAGAGAGAGTTAAAAGTTTTAACTCCGCGTGGATTCATGAAAAGAGTTAAAATTAACTCGCTTTAACTGCCCTTTTCAAGAATCGCGTGCAGAGTTAAAAACCTGTGGAGTTAAATTTAACTCCACCCTTTTCACGAAACGGTTAAATTTAACTCTGTGTAACTCTTTCTGAGCATATTCTATTGAAATTTAACCCCAGGCAAAACACGCAGGTTAAGCAGAGTTAAAACTAACTCTATTCATGAAGCCATGGGGTTAATTTTAACTCTGTCATTTTTAACTCCGTTTAGCCCTATAGCTTTTAACCCTGCAGGGTTAAAGAGAGTTAAAACACTCAGAGTTAAAATTAACTCTGTGCTTTCGTGAAAAGAGTTAATTTTAATTCTACTCTACTCCGCTCTACGCTACTCTACCCTACCCTTTCTTGAAAAGGCTTTAGGAGATGTGTCGCTAGTTAAAATGTTCAGACTCGTTACTTTTGTCCAAAACTTATATGCATGATGTGCCAAAATTCCAAAACGTCAGCTTACCGAAATCAGGTCTTATTAATTAGAAGCAAATATTAGTACAGCACTTAAAAACGGGAAAAACAATTTCCTAAACTTTCTCAACGACCGAGACGGGTTTCTGCACGGTGGTGGGCTGTACCTGCTGGGTATTCAGTTGCTGGGAATACTGTGCGTTTCCATCTGGAGTGGGCTGTACACATTTCTGATCCTTCTGGCGGTGGATAAGACGCTGGGAATTCGCCTATCCGCTAAAGAAGAAGCGCTCGGCGCGGATATTGTCGAACACGAGCTGCTGGGCGCCGAAGGACTACGCGGGCTGGCAGCGGGTAAGAAGGCACCGCCGACGCAACAGCTGCACTTCGGCCAGCAGCCGTCGTATCAGCCAGGCGAGCTGAATGCGGTGGTTGCGGCCAAGACTATGAGTCGCCACTGGGCGAAAAAGGCGCGTATCGCCAGTGCCCAGCGGCGATCAACGTTTGCCGGAACTCCGACGGTTTATCCGGCAGGGAAACCGGATCTGGATCGACCGCTTTACAAATCGTTTGCGGCTGAATCGTCGGAAAGCGGAAGTGTCTCCACCCTGATTACTGGGTCGGTGACTCAGGCAAATGGGACTTACGTTCAGTACATTGAGCATGATCCTAATTGTAGTATATATTACAGAAGAATTGTTCATAGTAGTAAGAGAGACATCAACTGAGCGCTGTTTGGAGCCGTTTTACTCCCAGTTTTGACTCCCTATTTTTGGAAGCTAATGTACTCCAATTGATTAAGCTGATGTTTCGGTGATTAATTAGCAGACATGTGATGAATAAAGTTGTTAGGAGTCATTTTGAATCCAACTGTTTCAGACTTTGATCCCATGATTGGTCTGATGAGAATTTGTGTTTAAGTACTTACCTGATCCCAACTTTAGGGAGCTATTTTGCTCTCAATTTTATATTTGTAATGGGTTGACCCATCTGGACTCATATGTTTTGCATATAAACTGATGGTTTGCATATAAACTGATGCATATAAACTGATACTGATGGTAAACTAATGGTGATTAATTAGCAGACATGTGATGAATAAAGTTGTTAGGAGTCATTTTGAATTTAACTTTTTCGGTCTTTAGTCCTATGACAGGTTTGATGAAAATTTGTGTTTGAGTACTTACTTGATCCAAACTTTACGGAGCTATTTTGCTCTTAATTTCTATGAGCTATTTTTATCCAACTTCTGGGAGTTATTTTGCTCTCAACTTCTGGGAGCTATTTTGATCCAAACTTTTCGGAGCTATTTTGCTCTCAACTTCTGTGAGCTATTTTGATCCAAACTTTTCGGAGCTATTTTGATCTCTACTTTTGGGAGCTATTTTGCTCTCAACATTAGGGAGCTATTTTGCTCATAATTTTGATGAGCTATTTTTATCCAACTTTTGGGAGTTATTTTGCTCTCAACTTCTGGGATTGGTTTTGCTCTCAACTTCTAGGAGCTATTTTGATCCAAACTTTTGGGAGCTTTTTTGTTCTCAACTTCTGGGAGTGGGTTTGCTATCATTTTAGGGAGCTATTTTGCTTTCAACTTTTGGGAGCAATTTTGATCGAAACTTTTGGGAGCTCTTTTTGCTCTCAACATCTGGGTGCTATTTTGATCCAAACTTTTGGGAGCTATTTTGCTCTCAACCTTAGGGAGCTATTTTCTCTCAATTTTTATGAGCTATTTTTATCCAACTTCAGGGAGTTATTTTGCTCTCAACTTTTGGGAGTGGTTTTGCTCTCAACTTCTAGGAGCTATTTTGATCCAAACTTTTGGGGGCTATTTTTGATCTCAACTTCTGGGAGTGGTTTTACTCTCATTTTAGGGAGCGATTTTGCTTTCACCTTTTCGGTGCTATTTTGCTCTCAACTTCTGGGAGCTACTTTGATCCAAACTTTTGGGAGCTATTTTGATCCCTACTTTTGAGAGCTATTTTGCTCTCAACTTTAGGGAGCTATTTTCTCTGAATTTTTATGAGCTATTTTTATCCAACTTCTGGGAGTTATTTTGCTCTCAACTTCTGGGAGTGGTTTTGCTCTCAACTTCTGTGAGCTATTTTGATCCAAACTTTTGGGAGCTATTTTTGCTCTCAACTTCTAGGAGTGGTATTGCTCTTATTTTAGGGAGCTATTTCTGCTCTCAACTTGTGTAAGTGGTTTTGCTCTCATTTTTGGGTTGTATTAATCCTAATTTTCTTGGTAGTTATTTTGCTTCTTATTTTTGGGGTAAACCTTTGGATGGCAGTTCACTCCCATGGTAATACCAATGTAGTGAGTTTTGGAAGTTTGGTTAATAATTTTAATGTGCTGTTTATTGTGTACTTTTATGAAACCTATACCATGGATGCAGCAATGTTAGTTGGTTAATGGTATTATGTTTCCAACTATTCAACAACCATGGAAAACATTAATTTGGAACTGTTTTGCATGAAATTAGAACCTATGCCTGTAGCAGACTTCATGGTGCAGTATCATCGGATCACAAGGTACTTCCGAGTATCCATCAAGACTAAACTCAGACACGATGCAGCCCTTGACCTCCAACTGAGACTGAAGCAATGTGATGTTTAGCCTTACTTCACGAAGCCTTGATGCAGACCGATCAGCAGGACTTGGCGAATGAACTAGACTGTGAACGTTTGGAGAAGCGAGTCACCTGGAAACTGTATTCGCAGACTCGTGGTCTAAGATTCCAATGTCGGAAGACGTTTCCAACCATTCAATTAGCACGACTCGACGCAGTGATGTTCCTTCCGCCCTTAAAATGTAACAATCGAACAGTATTCACTACTGAATGGTTAGACGATTACGTTGGAACAACATGGAAAACTCCAGAATGGTTTGTGTGCCCATAGACTCATAAAGACTGTAAACACCAGACTACTGTAGTGTACAATAAACAAATGTCTGTACTGTGAGTATACTGTAATAATGTGCAGTAAACGAAATGTTGTGGACAACATTAAAGTTGGATACTTATGCAAGCATTTCTGCTCTAGCTGATCCAGGATATTGTAGATAGGTCGCACTTCCCTTACATTCAGTCCACTTTGGAAAGCTATAATTTACTCAATATTGGGAGCAATGAATTAAGCCACATATCAAAATGAAGCTCTACATCTTCTGCGTCGTTTGGTATCATTGAAACGTGTCTACCTGGTTTGTATTGGTCGCAAAGTTACCATACATTGCCCCAATTTTTGACCAAATTTATTTCTGAAAAATTTTACGCAACAAGAAAATGATCGTTTCCAATGTGTTTCTGAGGTAATTTGCCAGGGACGGTTTTTTGATTTGTTCAAAATATCGTTTCAGTATGCTGCAATTGATCATTTTCTGAAAATTTGGCATTTTATCCAACTTTGAAAAATCATTGCTCTTGATTGGAGGCTGATAAAGAGAAAAATAAAAACCGCCCCGGGCAAACTGTCCAAACATACTATGTGTAGTATATCTTTTAGATCCACCCATTGGTTGTGGAGCAATCTTCGGTCAAAGACTTTTGGCCGCAATTTGACAAAATCAGTTAATTGCCCAGAACTTTAGACACATTCCGTGTACAGGGCTCTAATTAACCTAATTTGTGCCTCTTTCGAAGCTCTTTAATTTGAGTATAAACTTGCATACGTTTGTTGTGTACGCTGACTCCAATTCGACAAATACTGTATTCAGCAAGATCGAGTCAAAAATAACCAATTTTCGAGCAAAACGTGTTCAAAAATTCACTGCTCAAAAACGATGCGAGCTAGAGACTTATGTCTAAAAGCAAAGTTGTAGAGCACATAATAAGCTTTAAAATGAGTATAGTCGCTGGGCATAATTTTTTTATATAGTTCCAGAACTTCAAACTTTTGTTTGTCACTGTACATGAGCGCTATGAAGCTGGCGTTTTTACAGGACGTTTATTATCGTTCTCGATGTATTTTCTGAAAATTTGAATGAAATCGAGCAATAATTGCGTTTTCTGCAACTATATCTGCACGTAAGGTTTGCACAACCTTAAACATGACGCCGATGCTTTGTCTGAGCTCTTGAAAGTCTCAGTTTATCTCTGACAGTATCAATTTCTGGGATATGAGGACTTGGTGGCAATCCGCATACACCTCTTAGCATCTGATCATTCATGTGACATAACTCGTTGTATGCCATAAGCGATACTTGATCAACTGCTTCTCTTTAAGTAGTGAAAAATGGGCTAGTCCAGGTTTTACAACCAATGCCCATAACAACTGTCTATCGCCTGGTGGTTTGGATTGGTGGATTCGAACACACGGGGATTGCCGTAGTGTCTTTTGCAAGAACTCGTTCAGTTGACTCCGCATGACTGGGTACTACCTTACACACCTCAGTGCCTTCTTATTAATTAAAGCTCCAGTATTAATGAGGTCAGACTTATTTTTCGCACCAGTGAGAATAACCTTTCCCGTTTGAAGAACTGGCCCAGTGAGGCCATTCAATAGCTCTAGTTCGTAACAAACCTTGTTCCCCAGGATGTCTAACAACAACCTTAGATCCAATGCCAAAGGTTCCAACAAGGTTTAAAACCTTAGCCTCACCAGTTAACCCGACACTAAGATAACTCGCATGTGCCGATATGCAAAGCTTCGCTCTTTCCACCGGTTTGCAACCAAGGAAAATTAAACTTCCGCTGGTGAACAGTTGAAATGTTGCTTCTTGAAACATTAGACTATCGCCAATAAATCCTCTATAAAGCTTGATATTAGGAATAGTTGATAAGCTGAGGGTCGTTTCAAAACGCCCACTAAGTACAACATTAACAATTTTCATTTCCACCCATCTCTAATGTGGAATACAAAAGTCTCACAACACATCTACAGTAAGCACGAGAATAAGGCCTGTACTTGAACTGCCTCCAGATTCTATGGTAGTAAGAAGCACATAAAAAGCTTGTTGACGAGTACAGTACAGAATCCCGACTATGAACACTGGATCAGTTTCCCAAGAAGATCAATCCTGTTTGAAAAATTTCAAGCACCAGTTGGTCAAAAAAGCACCCTTTATAATGACATGCCTTCTTATAAAGCTTTTGTTGTTTACGATTGTATTAGTGATTTTATCATCACAGCATACCCAGTGTAGACTGCCCACTCTAAACCAGTCATTATCTACATGATATTTATTCACAATGGGTGGATTGAACATATTGAACAGATTTCCATCAGTAAATTCCATGAAATCCGCCATTTCATCTTCCAATGCCTCAATTTCCAATGCCCAAACTACATTTAGGCAGCAATTTCATGTCCTTATCATTTCTTATTTGATGAAACCATACTATGCCTGGATCAGGATAAGCATATACTCAGCGGTTTTATTGGCCGTGTCAGTGTCACAGCAGATCAAATCTACGATGTCTACAGTCAATAAGAAGGGTCCGTGTATACCACCTGTTATCATGACTGTGTATACCTTCTCCTACCCATATCTACTACATCATGTATACTGCGCTTAAACAGCTCATTCGACTCAGTCATTATCACAGGCGCAAAAGCAGAAATCGCCCGATACAGAAGATTACAATTTCGATTCCTGGTGTTGGATGGCGGCGAATTTTGCAAGTTGATATTATGCTATGCTTCAGAACAGGAAGATTTAGTACAAGATGCTTTCAGCCAAGGAAATTTCACAATCAAAATATCGGAAGCCTATCAGAAGCCAAGAAACCACTACTCAGAAACCTGAAGAAATGAAGGAAGAAATACAAGAAGACACTATTAACACTGACGACATAATAAACTCTATGCTATGTGATGATAAGGTATTATTGTCAATAAATACTGGATTCATATAAACAGGTAGATAAGAGATAAGATGGAGAGAGTGAAGACGCCAAAGTTTCAACGCCCGTTTACATGTATTGTAGCGGCTCATACTAAAGCGGACAAGACTACTTTTGTATCCCGATTGATAAAGCATACATCTGAGATGATATCAGAACCTCCTGAAAAGATCATATGGTTTTATACGGAATGGCAAAGTTCTTGTGAAAACTTACCTCAAGTCGAGTTTGCCTAAGGATTGTCTGACCTAGACACGTTAAAAACAAAGGATACCAACCTATTAATCTTAGATGACCTAATGAGTGAGATTAAGCGACAACCTAACCTAGTCCAGCTATTCACCCGAGGATGCCATCACTGGTCCTGTAGTGCCATAAACATTACCCAGGACATCTTCTACGATAGACAGCGAACAAACAGGATAAACAGTCAGTACATTGTCCTAATGAAAAATCCAGTAGATAAGCTAACTCCAAGAACCTAGCAAGGCAAATGTATCCTGGTAGAGCGAATGGCTTTATGGAAGCATTTGATCATGCTACTAATCGACCACACGGATTTCTTCTGATTGGCCTAGATCAAAACACACCAGAACGGCTAAGATTGCGAGGTCATATTTTCCCCCGATGATCCATATACTGATGTCTATTCCATAAAAAACTCAACCTGAGCAGAACAGTTAGCCGTGGATCGTTTTGAAAGAAATATCGATAGAGAAATGCGACTACTGTGCACCAAGAAAACTGATTCACAACCCAGGTATGCCATGGCCAAAGGAACACCTGATCTAAATGGTGGTCTCTATTCCCTATTCATATACTGTGATGTAGATGCACCGCAAATGATCGGAAACACCATAGCAACAATCATTCGTGTTGTCAGCATTGAAGGACGCCACAATGAAACTACTGACCGGATACTCAATAATCCTCACTATATCCCGGTGCTAAGAAAAGAGTTTGACAGCATTGAAATACGTATAAAGGACGATCATAGAAACGCGGTAGAGTTTGAATACGGAAAGGTCTTTGCAAAACTACATTTCCCTAAACAAGGATGATTCTATGCGTTGAGACACAATTTGCTCATCCACTACATTTACACGCAGGTGGTCAGTTGCAATGATTGACCCCATTTATCCTAACACCTGGAAAAGCATTAATTCTAGTGCAGACACGTTCATTATCGTCCTGTTTGATGACAAGTTACGGAAGGTGGCCAATATACCCAGACGAAGATACTTTAACCTCCACGACCTAATGAATACCGTGAACCTCAGTATCCAGTCTATGCTAAATGAACGATAGGAATCACCTCCTATACGTTTCGTCTATGATCAAAAAAGGATAGGGTTTACCAAGACCTACACGAGTACCAGAAACACTATGAGAGAACCAACTTTGGTTTTGTTCAGTTTGCTCCGGCCATTGTGAGGATGCTAGGATTTGGCTACCAAAAGTTTGATATCAATGCAGCAGTTGATCGTTCCAATGATTGGGAAAGAGGTGCTCCTGAAAACATTAACCAAAAAGTTCTACGCAAAGCGCTCACCCGACCCAAACTTTCACTTTCAACGTCACTATGTCCCAGTGAGCAAACATCTAGTCAACACCATTAAAGTCCATATAAACAACCATATTGGCAGGATAGTTCATTTTGATTATGGTAGTATAGTTACAAAACTTGACTTCAAGAAAGACAATGAGGACGAGATATCATCCAGAAACCATCGAAGACAGACACCTACACCTAGTTCAGACAGGTTCTCGTTTCAATGCCGGTCAAAGGCTGCAGAAAGGAGATGGACTAGGTAGTCTCCTGTGAGGTACTGGTAGGTTCATTTGGTCAGTCATGTAGGTAAGGAGTCGTGTAGGTAAGGAGGCAGGTAGACAGGCCTTTCAGACGGCAGGAGACGTAGCCAGGGATTACTTAAACAGAGGAGAAGATCCAAAAGAGTCACTGAAACGGCATGGGAAGGCAGCCATCGGGCGTCTCCTTGAGAACAGTGGAAAGGCAATACAGCAAGGTGAAGGTATTGGATCCAGACCATATAGACGACGCGTTAAGAGACTAAAGCGAGACATCTACAGCCCATAAAAACCAACCGTATGTATTAATCATGATAATATGCCAACAATCACTTCAATGGCTAAACAAGTTGATGAAAAGTCTATGCCGGGCTTTGAGTCTGAAATGGATCTCTTCTCATTGCCTCCAACTCAGGTCAGTGTGAAGAATGGTTATATGGCAGAAATATACTCCCTAAATCCTGTAACCAGTACTGGTACGTATCTATTCCTCGTACCCAAAGATTTCTATATGAATCCTTGACCTGAACCGTAACTACTTATACCTAAAACAACGAATTACTGATAGTGATGAGAATGCAGTAGCCAAGGCAGCAGACGGTAGCATTTCAGTAGCACCCATTAATATGCTAGCAAAGACATTCATCAGGCGACTAGTGATTAAACTGTCAGACAAGGAAATTTAAAATACTGGAGACCCTTATCACTATGGACCTTATCCATGTTAGAACGAGTCGTTAAGGGCACATAGCAGTGAAGAACTTCTTTATTCGTAACACAGCGTGCTAGTTATACACTTTACCAAGTATAGGATGATACCGCATATTTGCTCTTTAGCTAGACTTTTCTAACACTCCCACTTAGCTATAGAGCAAATATAGTGAGAAATCAGTCTAACTATAACGGATAGTGAATTCCATGGGACTTGCTGTTTCGCTAGCGTCTTTATCCAAACTTCATTTTTCAGTCGCTCCCACTGAACTAATTAATGTTCTTCCTTGCACTTCCAAATTGCATTGTGCCTAAACGATATATTCGACTCTTTGTCTTCCTGACAGCGCATTTCTACTCCTGCGTTTGAACATAATAGGTTGATCCATGTAATTAGGAAGGCACATTTCACGAATCACACCCCAATGTACCTACCCGTGCCGCAAACCAACCAAGTACAATGGCCTGGGGAACCTCCTCTGCCAGGTTCTACCCCAGAACCATCCGTTCATGCCAACAGTTTCCAAGCCCCCGTCTGCGAGTTCGTCTCGCCATGGATTTATTCAGTCCATTTCACGCCACCAACAAGGTGTTCTGCTGCGCACAGCCATGCATGGCGGACTTTCAGAAAACTTTGTTACTGTAGGCAACGCATGAACGGCCTTGCGACACCATAAATAACCAACATGGCAACCAAACACATAGTCGATCATTAATATCTTTGACCAGGTATTTATCCCAACTACACAGTTCCTTTTTTCCATTAAGAGCTGTGCTGTCACAATAGATGAGTGGGCTGGGCCCATAACCTGCTAGAACGAGTCGTTAAGGGCACATAGCAGTGAAGAACTTCTTTATTCGCAACACAGCGTGCTAGTCATACACTTTACCAAGTATAGGATGATACCTCATATTTGCTCTTTAGCTAGACTTTTCTAACAATCTAGAGACAATAGCCAACTTTGGAAAAGAAGCAAAAACATCTCATCTACAAGTACCTATTTGCAAAGAACGGTGATTTCATCGATATCTCCACTACTGCAGCTAAGCATTGAGGGATTCCATTTACCGATGGTCAATATGTGGTAGTGGCAGGACCCTTACATTGTGGCCTATTTAAGCACTCAAGCCTTCAAGACCGATACTGTTGAGCGAGTGACAGTTAAGCCTAAAATTACATCATCACAGTGGCGACATAATACTCCAGGCAGCGACCAGTGGTTATACGATTGTTGTAGACGACATCCAATGGTGTGTATGGAAAGTAAAGCCTCAATACTCTCTGACCATGGCAGGGTGTACTGAGAGATCACGAGACAGCAAAGTATCCTATCAAAAGGACTAAACTGGTCACCTGGCATACAGCCCCTGGAGTACAAACAGTAGTGGAAAACTCAATATTCACTGGTCAACTTCCACGCAGAGTACTAGTGGCAATGGTTAAATCAGAGGCATTCAATGGAAGTCAGAAGCATAACCCACTTGAATTCCAACACTGTAATGTCAGCGAGATTGCCCTTAAGTATGGTGATGAGTTTGTCTCAAACAACCGATGAAGTTGGCATGGGATAAGTTCCAATATACAATGCCTTTCATATACCTCTACGAATTCAACGATGTGGCAGGTTCAACTAAAGGTGCATATATTTGCTATAAAGACTTTGGTAAAGGATACACTATATTTGCCTTTGACTTATCTCCCGACAACGTAGATACTGGAGCCATGCAACTGATCAAGGAAGAGGACGTATCATTGAGAATGCAGCTAGAGAAGAGAAGCCTTCCCTTTAGCAACTTATCCTCAAGGTGTCAAAATCATTATATACGACGAATTTGATAATCTGATATCAATAGACTACAATCGGACACCATTCTTTGATTATGCACTATGAACACCCAGGAAATCTACCTGACTCTTATAAAGGACTGTCGAATTTTCCTTCCTTGGAGCATTTGTGTGTGATGAACTACCGACATACGACGTGAATGCCTTGTTGCTAAAACTAGTGCCAATCAGCCTGGAGAACGCTGGGTTGCAATGTGGTTAGAGGATAGTGGAGTAGAGTACTTTGATAGTTATGGACTACCACCTCTACTATCCACTGACTTCATTGGGAATAGGCAATTACAGTATAATGGCATTCAGCTACAAAACTTCCCTACTGATGTTTGCGGAGAGTACTGTATCTATTTCCTTCATCATCAAGCACGAGGCAGATCATTGGAATGCATCGTCAAGTATCTCAGGAAACGCAGCGCACTAACGATAATGTAGTCAGGACATTTATTGACAAGCTCCGAGTAAAGATAACCTCCAACTGCAAGATGTCAGAAATCCCATAAAAAGTACCAATGACAGCTATTGAAGTTATGGACACTATGTTCCTTTGACCCTTTTCACCGTAGTGTCTTCAATTAACATAACAGAGACAGAATATGGTATTGAACTATCCTACAAATAATTTTACTACTCTATTGGTCACTGATAATCTTAACAATCGCTTGGCAGACTGCAGTCTACATCTATGTAAAGAAACTGAGCTCAACCATCGAACAAACACTTGTCCCTATGTTGAATGGGACCAATGTTGGGAGTACTGTTATGATAACAGAAGACGACTACAGCCCATTCATGACAAGATGACCGACTTTAAAATAGACAACAACAGTGATCTCAGCTATTTGCGTGGTGCATTCAGGGAATATTATGAGTAACCTAGTTTGATAATATATATTCAATACATTTCGTTACCAGTGTTATCAATGGTTTGAAAAATCAATGCTTTGTCAAAATCAGTGTTTCGTAAAATCTAAATTTATAAATGCAGCCTTTTGTAATATCAGTATTTGTAATAGCAGCCTGTTGTCAGTGTTTATTCGCTTATTGTCAACTTGCGTTGCATGTAATGCTAACTTTATGGTGTACTGTGTTTGTTGCTTCATGAAATTCAAATTTGTGTTGCACTTCCTTATTACTAGTGTTTGAGGCCGGCCGGCCTGAGCCGGCCGGCGGCCGGCCGCCGGCCGACGACTTTTGCTCGCCGGCCGGCCGCCGGCTACCGGCAGGCCGGCCCGGCCGGCGGCCGGTGAGGCCGGCCGGCTAACGGCCGACCGGCCGGCCGGCCGGCCGCCGGCTGGGATACAAATCTCCAACCAGAAATTTACAAAATAGAGAAACTAACCGTAAAATGAACGCCAAATCTAGTTATCTAGTTATCTAGCTAATTTTCTATGCTATGCTGTGCTATTTTTCTAAGATAACATTAGAAAATAAATATCTTACAAGTTATAATACCGCACTGCACTTCTACGCTACCGGCCGGCCTACGGGCTCACCGGCCGCCGGCCGGCCGATGGGTTCGGCCGGGCCGGCCGGCGATCGGCCGGCCGGCAGCCGGCCGGCGGCCGGCCGGTGAAGCCCCGGCCGGCCTCAAACACTACTTATTACTACTTGTCCTGACCTTTTTCTCTACCTAACTTTTGCCTATTGCTTCACTGACTGAACTCCTTCACGCTTTATTTACACGTCATTTGCCCGCCCACACACACACACACACACACACACACACACACACACACACACACACACACACACACACACACACACACACACACACACACACACACACACACACACACACACACACACACACACACACACACACACACACACACACACACACACACACACACACACACACACACACACACACACACACACACACACTTATACGTACAATACTGTTAAACCAATAGGATGATATAGTATGCAATACACGGTTACTAACATATTTGAGACGCTGCCAACAACATATTTAGTATTAGGCTGTTGTTGCTGTGCCTGTTCAAGGGCATCCATTCTTTCAATGTCATCAATGAGGTTAGTCAAGTCCTTTCTGTTGCCAAATAGTCTGGGCATTTCGAATAGGTTTGTGTTGTTGCTTGCGTAATAGTATGTCGGTTGTTTTATCTCTGAGGATGAATCCAAAGGATATGTTCCATTTACCTTTGTACTCCGGATTAAGGAACATTTTCTTTAGGGTGTCTCTAATTGCATCTAGTCCTTCCAAGCGGAAGTTGTAAGTTCGCATGAATTTCTTCGTCATGTGGTGATGAGTACGAATTTTTTGACATTCCTAAATTAGATATCATCTTGACTAGGTGGTTCAACTGGACCTTGTGAAAGTGACCCTGACATCTCTTCTGTCGGTGGTTGTTCGGATGTTTCAGGCTCTGTTGGAGGTACACTGTGCTTTCGGTCGATGTGGTCTTTGAGGTAGGCTTTCCTGAGGAAACTGGAATTGCATTGATCGCATTTGTAGGATCCTGAATCGTCACGTTGTTCTTTCATGTGTCTGTTCAAGTTTTTCAACAGCGAGAATGTTCGGAGCACATGTGATACTCGTCTTGGGAAACAAGGTGCGGTACTCCGTTCGATGTTTCTTCCGAAGGGGTCTCTGTAGGTTGTATAGCAATGTGAATTGTTGCTGGCACAGGGGACACACAGGTTGCTGAGTTTCTAAAACAGAAATCAAAAGTCCCAAAAAATAATAGTCACATGTCATTCACATAACAATTCGCAATAGATTCATTCACCTTATTTTGGTTTGGGGATAGCTGCCATGTCTAAGAGTTGCATATGAGCAACATCAGCACTTACCAGTAGTTCCTGATACCTTGAAATTTTCTTGGAATTAATCGAGCTACTCTTACAAATTTATGCATACGAATTAATAGATCAATCAATTTTGCATCATAAACAGTATAGGTTTCATAAACTTTCAATGTTATGAACGTTAGGTGGACATTCGAAGATTATATTATGAACGTGTGATCAAAACAGCATAGTGAAAATTATTAACCAAACACGCAAAACTCGCTACATTGGTATTACCATGGGACTGAAGTACCATCCAAAAGTTCACCCCAAAAATGAGAATCAAAATAACTACCAAGAAAATTAGGATTAATGCAACGCAAAAATGAGAGCAAAAATAGTTCATAAAAATGAGAGCAAAACCACTCCCAGAAGTTGAGCGCAAAAATAGCTCCCAAAAGTTTGGATCAAAATAGCTCCCAGGAGTTGAGAGCAAAACCACTCCCAGAAGTTGAGAGCAAAAATAGCACCCAAAAGTTTGGATCAAAATAGCTCCCAGAAGTTGAAAGAAAAACCACTCCCAGAATTTGAGAGCAAAAATAGCTCCCTAAAGTTTGGATCAAAATAGCTCCCAGGAGTTGAGAGCAAAATAGCTCCGAAAAGTTGAAAGCAAAATCGGTCCCTAAACTGAGAGTAAAACCACTCCCAGAAGTTGAGAGCAAAAATAGCCCCCAAAAGTTTGGATCAAAATAGCTCCCAGAAGTTGAGAGGAAAACCACTCCCAGAAGTTGAGAGCAAAAATAGCACCCAAAAGTTTGGATCAAAATAGCTCCCAGAAGTTGAAAGAAAAACCACTCCCAGAAGTTGAGAGCAAATTATGATATTAGTATGATTTATTTTTATACTATTTTGTATCTTAGGGCCTTTTCAAGAAAGGGTAGAGTAGAGTTGAGTAGAGTAGAGTAGAGTAGAGTTAAAATTAACTCTTTTCATGAAAGGATGGAGTTAATTTTAACTCTGCGTGTTTAACTCTCTCTAACCCTGCAGGGTTAAAAACGGCAGGGTTAAAAAGAGTTAAAAATGCCAGGGTTAAAATTAACTCCATGCATTCATGAAGAGTTAATTTTAACTCTACTCTACTCTGTCCTACCTTTCTTATAAAAACCTTGTTTTTGGAATCACCAACTTTGAACAATTTTTACTCAGTCATTACTTTGAGTAGGAAAACAAATGACAAAATGTAACTTACGACTTTCTCTTTAATGAATGAAAAAAAACAATTTGTCTTTCTAGAATTTGAAAATGAGTTATGAAAAATGTGGTAAAAATGCGGAAAAATGAAAAACACATTTTCAGGTTTTTGCAGACTAAAGCAAATCTTTTCGAAGCACATTAATTATCACAAAACTGTTGTTCATTGCAGAGAAATTAGCTAAAATGTATTCGCAACCTTAATTTTTACTTCCTTTCTCAAGCATTTGATAAGCGATTATGCAACAGTTGGAAAAGAGCTGTCGCACCAACTGAAAAAGGTGCCATGAAGTACTTATAAGGGGAGGGGAGTATAAGTACAATATAAGTATAAATATAAACGGACATCAGATTTATGTTCTGCAACTTTGAAATTTGTAATTTTCATGTAATTTTGCAGAAAACTCTATGATAATTTTTTTCTCTCGAACGTAAATTAAAAACTTTCGGGAATAAATAAGAAATGTTGATTCCGAAAAATTCTGAATATTTATTCCGTTCGTTTTATTGAAGGGCAACCATTTGCAAGTTAAAGTTAAAGTTGAGTTAAAGTGCAGTTTTTGTATCAATCAAACAAAGCAATTTTTGCCTAAAACCCAACGTAAAAACTCTCAGCAAAATTGGAAGTACAAAACATTTTCGGTTCTCTTATGGTCTTTCGTGGAAAACTTGAAAAATTAAATATTTAGTATGCTAAAATTTGGTTATCGGTCGATTAGAAATATGTTCTAAAGCATTCATGCAAAAGTTTTATCACATTTTCTTTCAGTTTAATTTCATTTTTAAACCCTGATTCCGTTTCTGACTTCTGCTTTTTAGACTGACTCGTCAATTACAAGAATATTTCAGCATGATTCAAAGCAACCAATCAAAATGAAGCAAGTATGTGCAGCCAATGAGAATAACTCTGCAAGTTTCTGATTGGTTGACTGAAATCATTGCATTTCTAGAGTTTATTTGCTGGCAAAATTGCTTCAAAACGCTGTTTTCATACAACGAAGATGTTTAAATTTACGGTGCATTAATTTATACTACCACATGAACCGCAACAAACTTTTTATTGAAGCTGCAGTAGTGAAATTAATTGGAATGAATAAAAATTGCAGCCAATGTTGATATCAAAAATAGCTAATAAAATATTGTTTAATTGAATAATAAAACATCTGAAACAAGAAAAATGAGTTAACGTGCGAATTTTCATTGGTACTGATTAATTGAACAACCATCTAGATTTTAGCTCTGCTTAACCCGCGTGTTTTGACGGGGGTTAAATTTCAATGGAAAACGCTTTGAGGGAGTTAAACAGAGTTAAATTTAACCCTTTCATGAAAAGGGTAGAGTTAAATTTAACTCTGCAAATATTTAACCCTTGCAGCGATTCTTGAAAAGGGTAGAGTTAGAGCGAGTTAATTTTAACTCTTTTCAAGAGACAACGCAGAGTTAAAAGCTTTAACTCTCTATAACTCGCAGGGTTAAAATTAACTCGTTTAACCCTTTCTTGAAAAGGATCGAGTTAATTTTAACTCTACTCTACCCTTTCTTGAAAAGGCCCTAAATTTGAAATCAAAGCAAATACTAATGAAACAATTATAAATGCAAGTGCAAAGTCGATAATTATGTTCAGTTCACACGAAAATAATAATGTCAGTCTTAGCTATTATTGATCTCTTGAAAAGTGGCCAATCAAGTGACAGCCAAATAACGCCCGATTTTTGGTAAAATGAACAAGAAGACCCCAAAAGGGGTATGGTTCTGCAACTGAGCAAAACTAGTTTGCTGATTTTATAATGAATGAATGTCTAATTCGGTCCAGCAGTAGTTGCACTTGAATTGATGTTCTGTAACACACCTAACCCGCTATTTCAAAGTACTAAAATTTTTTAGATCATCTTACCTTGAATAGTACATTGTTATAGTATTTTCGCACCAACCACCCATTTCCAAGTAAGCTCCATTCTGATAGAGGTGAGGTGACTTAACTAGGATTGGCTTCAAAATAAGGTTGAGATTTTAACTTCAGTGTCTGGTTTAGGGGCTGATTCTAAGTTCCAGATTGGTGTGTAGAAAGAAAATTTTATCATATTTATTTTGTTGCAATCAGATTTTCATAGACCGGATAAAGCTTCTCAGTTCCCAGTTTTTAAGTGCTGTACTAATATTTACTTCTAATTAATAAGACTTGATTTCTGTAAGCTGACGTTTTGGAATTTTGGCACATCATGCATATAAGTTTTGGACAAAAGTAACGAGTCTGAACATTTTAACTAGCGACACATCTCCTAAAGCCTTTTCAAGAAAGGGTAGGGTAGAGTAGCGTAGAGCGGAGTAGAGTAGAGTTAAAATTAACTCTTTGCACGAAAGCATAGAGTTAATTTTAACTCTGCGTGTTTTAACTCTCTTTAACCCTGCAGGGTTAAAAGCTACAGGGTTAAAAGGAGTTAAATGACAGAGTTAAAATTAACCCCATGGCTTCATGAATAGAGTTAGTTTTAACTCTGCTTAACCTGCGTGTTTTGCCTGGGGTTTCAATAGAATATGCTCAGAAAGAGTTACACAGGGCCTTTTCGCGAATGGGTAGAGTAGAGTAGAGTAGAGTAGAGTTGAAATTAACTCTTAATCCTTTTCATGAAAGCGCAGAGTTAAATTTAACTCTGCCTGCTTTTAACTCTTTTAACTCTGCAGGGTTAAAAAATCAAAGAGTTAAAAGAGTTAAAACTGGCAGAGTTAAAATTAACTCTCTGCATTCGTGAAAAGAGTTAAAAGAGTTAAAACAGGGAGAGTTAAAATTAACTCTCTGCATACGTGAAAAGAGTTAAAATAATTAATTTTGCCGTACCTAATGCCCTACTTTTCACCATTTGAGAATATTAGAAAAACTTCCCTACGTTTGGAAAATTTTAAATAAAATATGACAGCAAGAGAAGATATTTACTCATTTATTAATAGACGTTTATTACATCGTCAATTTAGCGTCAGGGTGACCCGTGCGAATCCCTTTGTCCAACTTGCACTTTTTAACCGATTTTGCTGAAATTTAGTACGGATGTATTTCAACAAATACAAATGACAAATCTGCAGCAAAATTTTAAAATTTAAGTTTTCAAGTGGTTAACAACGTGGGTAAAACTACATTTCAAGAGGAACCAACTAAAGATTTCATGAAAATTTGCATTTTCAGAGTTCGCTGAAAACGAATCTGACGATAGTATTTTGAGCTGAGACAGCTGAGACCACGACAGCGCCACAAAACCCTCTGTACATACATATTTTCAACAAAATCGGTTTCTCTTGATCCTCTTAAAAACATGGACGATTTAGGATACTCATTATCCTCCTAAAAACATGAACAGTTTTGGTCAATTTCAACTAAACTTTAATACTAAAAAGGTAGGCGCAGCAAATTAAATATAAAAATATTTGTTTATTAAAATTCAACGGAGATTTCAAATTTGAATTGAAATGGTTGCCCTTAAAATTACAGTTGGGATAACAATTGATCCTGTAATTTTGTAGGCATCACCAGTTGGAGCAAAGTTCGCGTAACATTTAAATAGATGTCCTGTCAAAAGATCTAAAGGTTCAAAATTTTTAAAGTTTACTGTAGTTTTTATTGCAAAATCAGCCCTTTAATTAGTCCAATTTTGGAGAATAAAATTGGGCTTTCGGTTGGTTGTAGGGTTTCGTAGATTCGGCTTTTTACGTTGCCAGCAGCTCTCTCTCTCATAATACTTCAAATTAACATTCATATAGTGTTGTCAAATAACTGTGAAAAAATAATTTAGAGTTTATTACTTATTTATAATTATATTATTTTAATTTAAGTATTAATTTAAATATTATTTCTAATAATGCAGCATGTTTAAAACATTAGTTGTTCCCTCTATTTTATTTTATTAAGTAGTCTATTTCGTTGCTTTAGTGTAAATTATTCAACAGAACATTGGCAAATGTTTTACCTAGTAATTTTGAAGCATTTTGAAGCTTTTTGAACCATCCAATGAAATTATGTGCTGCACTTTCATTGGTTGGATTATCTTGTCATATTTAAAGCTTTAATTATTCGCGCAAAGTGTGGCAGTAACAATGTAAAGGATAGAAGATTTTTAACTCGTTTAACCCAAGTTAAAATTCAATGTAAAATATCGTGACCGAGTTAAAGGAGTTAAATTTAACTCATTCATGAAAAGAATAGAGTTAAATTTAACTCTGCAGCTTTTTAACTCTACGTGTCATTCACGAAAAGAGTAGAGTTAAAAGAGTTAATTTTTAACTCTTTTCGCGAATGAGCGTAGAGTTAAAAATTTTAACTCTGCTTAACTCGGCGAGTTAATTTTAACTCTTTTAACCCACTCGCGAAAAGGATCGAGTTAACTTTAACTCGTTTAACCCATTCACGAAAAGGCCCCACAGAGTTAAATTTAACCCTTTCGTGAAAAGGGTGGAGTTAAATTTAACTCCACAGGCTTTTAACTCTGCACGCGATTCTTGAAAAGGGCAGAGTTAAAGCGAGTTAATTTTAACTCTTCTCATGAATCCACGCGGAGTTAAAACTTTTAATCCTCTCTAAGGGCCTTTTCGCGAATGGGTGGAGTAGAGTAGAGTAGAGTAGAGTTAAAATTAACTCTTTTAACCCTTTTCATGAATGCGCAGAATTAAATTTAACTCTGCATGTTTTTAACTCTTTTAACTCTGCAGGGTTAAAAGCTCAAAGAGCTAAAAGAGTTAAGGTGGTGATTCCTTTTGGGCACATATTGCTGATTGACGGTTCAAATCAAGATGAAATTTGATGAAACTTTCCAAAACAGGTTCTTTTAGCATACTAACACCCTCCGCGCAATCCCGCTTCAAAAATTCAACGTCTCCGTTCAGGGTGGTTTTTGTCATTTTTTGACAGTTAGGCAGCTGCTGTACAGCTATGATTATATTCATTCGAAAGATCTTGTTGAGCTCTATATTTTTGCTTTTTAAAGTACCTTTCTAGCTTTTCGCTATCGTGAGATATAGTAGATTTTCCTATTTTGGCGTTGATAACTTGTCATTTTTGCAGAAATCAAATAATCCGCTATTTCTTGAGCTACGTAAGCCGTAGAATTAAATTACGGGTATCAATTTGAAGGTCTCGTCGAAACCGATTATCCGTGACATTATAATCTTCTAACTGCCATGCTGCTATCATAGAAAATGTAGTTTTTGCAAAAACATGACCAAATTTTTTCCAGCGATCGTGGAGCATTTACTATGCAAGCTAGATGGTTGCCACTTACTGGACGTGTTTTACACTAAAATACCCAGGGACCCTTTTTTAGTTGTCCCGATTGCCGCTTTCTAGCTAAAGTGGTCGCTTGCCAAAGTTGGGAAAAGTAGGCAAAATCCAGGTTGCGCATACATTTTAGCTAATTTCTTTATAACGAAAAGCGGTTTCATAATAACTAAAAAAGAGTCCCCAGATATTTGATAGCGAAATCGAATGATGTGGCCGTTGCCTCACGAAAAAATTTACTTTAGTCTGCAAAAAATCTGGAAAATTAAATTACTTCGAAAATGCAGTAAAATAAGTTCCAAGAACTGAAGTTAGTTGCGTTGTATTCATTAGAAAGACCAAACGTTAAGCTGCATTTTGATATAAAAATGGCTTCTTAACTCCAAGAAATGGTTGAGTAATAATGGTTCAAAGTTGATGTCTCCAAAAGGAATCATCACCTTAAAACTGGCAGAGTTAAAATTAACTCTGTGCATTCACGAAAAGAGTTAAAAGAGTTAAAACTGGTAGAGTTAAAATTAACTCTGTTCCCGTTCTCTGTTCTCTGTTCGGCAGAATCAGTTCAACTTACATTTTTGTAATAATTTTATTCTTCTTCGACGTAATTAGACGTATTTAGTATTAAATTTTAATTTCATGCATTACGCATTTCCTACATGTTTTAGAAATACGGACTTTTCATTTCTTTCCTATCTAAGAGCTCGCCTATCCCTTCCGAATCCCTTTCTGCAGCCTTTTTTTTATTCTAAGCTGTCGAGCAAGCATCGTTAGTCTTCAGCCATCTTAGTTGTGCTTGACATGCGGGGTCAACAGTGTTTGGCTGGACAACCATTGTTGACCTGGGTGCAACTGAAAGAACCGTACGTCTGATTTGGCTTGGGGCTCATGTTTCTGTCGTTGACCTTCGCTTCGACAACAAAAGAAGATTATTTACTCATTTCATTAGTACACATTTATTACATCTTCAATGCAGCGTCATCGTATATTAGGGCTATCCGGACGAATCCCTGTGTGTAACTTGCAATTTTTAACCGATTTTGCTGAAATTTAGCATGGATCCATTTCAACAAATTATTGACCAATTCTGCAGCAAAGTTTTAAAGTTTAAGCTTTTAAGGTGTTAACAACATGAGTAACTACAATTCAAGGGGAACCAACTAAAGATTTTTACGATTTTCATGAAAAGTTGTAATTTGTGTAAATGTATGTAAATGTAATGTAATGTAAATAAAATGTAAGTTGTAGATTGCTGAAAACTAATGTGAAGACAGTGTTTCGGTCCAGGTTTTCGTTGTTTCTATTGCCAGCTTGCAACAAATTGCTGATGAATAGTTGATCCGAAAAACAGGTGCCATGTTCGTTTGCTGAGACCACGACAGCGCCCAAAAACCTCTGTACATATTTTCAGCAAAATAGGATACTCATTATCCTCCTAAAAACATGAACAGTTTTGGTCAATTTCAACTAAACTTTAGTGCTGCAACAGATAGGAGCAGCAAAATTAAATAGAAAAATGTTTGTTTATTAAAATTCAGTAGAGGTTTCAAATCTGAATTGAAATGGTTGCCCTCATAATCACAGTTGGGATAACAATTGACCCTGTACTGTAATTCTTATGAGCATCACGAGTTGCAGCTAAGTTCGCGTAACATTTGTCTAGATGACCTTTCAAAAAGTCTAGTTTCAAATTTTTTTAAAGGTTACAGTACTTTTCATGGCAAAATTAGCGATTTGATTAACCTACTTTTTGGGAAAAAATTGAGCTTTCAATTAGTTGTAGTGTCCGTTTATTTGGCTTTTCACGTTGACAGCTCTCATACATGCTTCAAATTTGCATTCGTAAAGTGGTGTTAAATAACCTACAAAAATAATTTAGAGCTTACTTATAATTATAATTAATTATTTTATCTTATTTACTTTAATTTAATCATTATTTTTAATAATGCAGCATGTTTAAATCATTTTGTTCCATCTGTTTTTATTTTATTATGTAGCCTATTCGTTGGTTTTGCGTAAATAATTCAGCAGAATATTGGCAAATGCTTAAGTAATTTTGAAGCAATATGAACCAACCAATGAAACTACGTGTTGCGCTTTCATTGGTTGGATTATCTTGTCATATTGAAGGCTCTATTATGCGCGCAAAGCATAGCAATAACAATGTGAATGATAGAAGATTTTAACTCGTTTAACCCGCGTGCTTAGACGCGGGTTAAAATTCAATGTAAAATGTGCTGAGCGAGTTAAAAGAGTTAAATTTAACCTATTCATGAAAAGGGTAGAGTTAAATTTAACTCTGCAGGTTTTTAACTCCACGTGTTATTCACGAAAAGAGGAGTTAAAAGAGTTAATTTTTAACTCTTTTCGCGAATGACCGAAGGGTTAAAAATTTTAACTCTGCTTAACTCGACAAGTTAAATTTAACTCGTTTAACCCATTCGCGAAAGAGGCCCTAACTAGCAGAATTAAAATTAACTCTTTTAACTCTTTCATGAAAAGGATCGAGTTAATTTTAACTCTACTCTACTTTCTTTCTTTCTTGAAAACGCCCCTAGACCTGCTCTTTAACGTTTCAGAAGAAATCGTATTGACGTTGACAATTTCATATCCAAACAGCTAAATCCAATCCGGCTGAGAATATATATCTTTGGCGGTTGCAAACAATCAGCCAAGTTGGTAATTATAAACGGTTCCCACCTAATTTGCATAAATATGACATTCAAAACTATTCTGTGCAATCAAACGTTTGTGGGGGGGGCGGGAGTGGGTGCAATTGTAAAGACAATTAAAAATTTGATTTGGAGGGGGCAGGAAGAAAAATTACAACTTTATCCAAGGTCACGCCAGTTCGTGTTAGTACAAACTCAGAATTGTAAAAACTTAAAATATCTGAAGTTGCACACATAGGCCCCCTTCGGCTAGAAAAAGAGCAGATTAACGTACTAGGTCAATGCTGAAGATAGGGCGACTGAGAGTAGAAAAGGACGCCCATAGTGTTAAACATAGCTGTTTCCAGTGGCAATAGTTCTGCCTCCTAGGCAGAACAAAAAGGGCAGGCAGTGATTGTTTAGAAAATAATTTACAGAGCGAAGAGATTGACGCAAACCGACTCGGACACTGCTGTAAGTATTGCAAAATCATAAAGAAACTGCTGGGCAAAAAACCTGCGTACTAGGAACATGTGTTGAGGATAGGACGGAAATCCTCCGAGCCAAACAGTTTATATGCAAAACATATGAGTCCAGATGGGTCAACCCATTACAAATATAAAATTGAGAGCAAAATAGCTCCCTAAAGTTGGGATCAGGTAAGTACTTAAACACAAATTCTCATCAGACCAATCATGGGATCAAAGTCTGAAACAGTTGGATTCAAAATGGCTTCCAAGAACTTTATTCATCACATGTCCGCTAATTAATCACCGAACCATCAGCTTAATCACTTGGAGTACATTAGCTTCCAAAAATAGGGAGTCAAAACTGGGAGTAAAACGGCTCCAAACAGCGCTCATTTGATGTCTCTATTACTACTATGAACAATTCTTCTGTAATACATACTACAATTAGGATCATACCAAGAGTGCATAATTGCACTATATATTAGAAGAAGAGTAAGCCACTAGAGGGCTCCTCTTCTTGGCATTGCGTAACGGTGCTCCGACCACAATACGCGAATGTTCCCCCGTTTGGTGGGGGGGGGGGGTTGACAAGCATACCCCCTCCCCATTTGGTGGGGGGGTAGGCAAACGGGGTCCCCGTTTGGTGGGGGGTTTGCAAAAGGGGTCCCCGTTTGGTGGGGGCATGCAAAAGGGGTCCCCGTTTGGTGGGGGGGTAGGCAGAAGGGGGTCCCCGTTTGTGGGGGGGTCGCCAAGTCAGGTTGAAATTGGTTGATTCTGATTGGCTGTTGGCGACCCCCCCCCCAAACGGGGACCTCTTTTGCCTACCCCCAAACCAAACGGGGACCCCTTTTGCATACCCCCCCACCAAACGCAGACCCTTTTTCAAATAGAACAAAAACTACCGTAATCCTCTGCTATACCCCCCACCAAACGGGGAGGGGGTCTCTGCAATCTGATTGGCTGTTGGCTACCCCCCCCCCCACCAAACGGGGACCTCTTTTCTGCTACCCCCCCCACCAAACGGAGGGGGGTATGCTTTGTCGAAGAGAGCTACCCCCCCACCAAACGGGGGAACATTCGCGTATTGTGGTCGGAGCACCGTTACGCAATGCCAAGAAGAGGAGCCCTCTAGTGGCTTACTCTTCTTCTTATATATAGTGCAATTATGCACTCTTGATCATACTAAATGTACTGAACATAAGTCCCATTTGCCTGAGTCACCGACCCAGTGCTCAGGGTGGAAACACTTCCACTGTCCGACGACTCAGCCGCAAACGACTTGTAAAGCGGTCGATCTAGATCCGGTTTCCCGGCCGGATAAACTGTCGGAGTTCCCGCAAACGTTGATCGCCGCTGGGCACTGGCGATTCGCGCCTTTTTGGCCCAGTGGCGACTCATCGTTTTGGCCGCAACCACCGTATTCAGCCCGCCTGGCTGATACGATGGCTGCTGGCCGAAATGCAGCTGTTGCGTCGGCGGTGCCTTCTTACCCGCTGCCAGCCCGCGTAGTCCTTCGGCACCCAGCAGTTCGTGTTCGACAATATCCGCGCCGAGCGCTTCTTCCTTAGCGGATAGACGAATTCCTAGCGTCTTATCCACCGCCACAAGGATCAGAAAGGTGGACAGTCCACTCCAGATGGAAACGCACAATATTCCCAGCAACTGAATTCCAAGTAGGTACAGCCCACCACCGTGCAGAAACCCATCTCGATCGTTGAGAAAGTTTAGGAAATTGTTTTTCCCGAATATCCCAATCGCCAGCGTTCCCCATACAGCCGCTCCCAGATGGACGGGAATGGCACCGACCGGATCATCGATTTTCATCCTTTCCAGCAGCGGAGAGGTCCCAATCGCAACCACTGCTCCGATGGCTCCAACCACGAGGCATTCGATTGGGGTGGTGACTGAGCAAATACCCGTAATCGCTACCAGCCCGCCTAGCACTGAGTTTATCACATAGGCCACATCAACCTTACCCCGTTTTAGGATTAGGCTAAGGACGAAACCAGCCAGGCTGCCCGCAATCGATCCGTTCAGCGTATTTACGGCGACCAGAGCGTTTACTTTCCACAACTGGCCCGATTCGCCCTCAGACCCCAGACTGCTGCCGGTGTTAAAGGCAAACCATGCCCACCAGAGGAGCATGGTCCCGGTTAGGGCCGTCACTGGTGAACTCATTCGATAGTTTTCGGGGCTATGAAATCGTCCCTCGCGCGGTCCCAGCATCCAAGCCGCTACCAGAGCCGACGCGCCACCGTTTCCATGGACCGTGAAAACTCCTGAAATAAATGGGAAATTAAATTATAGGCTACTGGTATTTTACTTGCTTTACTGTTCACTTAACTTGTTTTACAGAAACTTCACCCCAGTCGGTGCTCCGGTTAGGGGTTGTGACAGCTTAGAACGTATGCATTTTTGAGGGAAGACTGAATACTGAGACTGACACTGAATAATTGCCGTAAATAAATTATATAAATGTTTTCTTTTGTTGAATTCATTAATTCTACAGTTGCAGGATATATGAAAACTGACAGCTAAACAATTTAGTTCAGTTTCAAAAAATCACCCTCATTCGAATCCTCTAACTGTATTTTAAACTACGATTCAGTTAGCAGACACTGAATAATTGCCGTAAATGAATTATATAAATGTTTTCTTTTGTTGAATTCATTAATTCTACAGTTGCAGGATATATGAAAACTGGCAACTAAACAATTTAGTTCAGTTTCAAAAATTTCTCCTACGTCGAATCCTCTAACTATATCTTAAATTGTGATCAGTTTGCAAATACCTGCAAAATCATAATAGCCTAGACGTCGCAAAAATCCGGCTTCATTCCAAATCCAAGCAGCCGGCAGACAGTAACAGAAAGTATTGAAAAAAGAGTAGATCATATAGGCGTGCAATTTCATTCGTTCCGCGATCGCCCCAGACACAATTGTAGTCGCAGTACTGGCAAAGGAGAACTGAAAAAAGAACTGAGTATAGATTTCGCCCATTTCACTCAAATCCACATGATTGAGGAAAAAATCGCCCATACCGCAGAACGCATTGGCCGGCCTGCCGAAGCTCATCCCATAGCCCAGCATCCAATAGCAGAGGCCGCCAAACGCCACATCCACGATATTCTTCACCATAATGTTGGCGATGTTTTTTGACGAAACGCACCCGGTTTCCAGCAGCGCGAATCCGGACTGCATCGTCAAAATCGTGAATGCCGACCTGATTTGCCAAACGTGATCCGCCCGGCGCATTCCGGGTTCGTCACTGTTGGCGTTCCCGCAATCCGGTTGCACGACCACGCCATTCGGAGAGCAGCTTTGGCCAGCGCCGGCGGTGCCGTTGCTGCTGTCCGAACTGGCGAAGCCGTAAAATACCAGACCGCGCAGAATTTCCGTACAATTCTGCGTCTGGCAGATTTCGCGAAGGACGGCGGCCAATTCGGCTACCGAGTCGATTTCGGCCATTTAGGATGGTGGAAATAAGTGATACTTAAAGCTAAAGCTGGATTAGACGATGATTAACGGCAATCCATGAAGACGTGACCAAATTATCAGGAATGAAATTCGAATGTCTAACATGAAATTTAAATTTTAAAATTTTATTTTAAAGTTTAAATTCAGCAGTCCAATCGTTGACAGTGAAATAGATGAACTAAAATCAATTAAAATAGAATTAAAATAATCAGCAATTAAACTGGTTAGTTATTCCCCCTAGAAATTACTTTTCCGTACTCTCCACTGCCGTGGATGTAACGGCAGTTTGGTTGTGAGTAGTCACTTGCTTGCCTCCTCGAAGGTAGCTGTGCCACTTAATGGGGGGGGGGCTACGAATTTCACTGAAAGTTCGATGTTGGAAAAGCTAGCTAGTCTTTTGCCATATAATAGTATTAGGTTTAGTGTAAAATAGTTTAAAGTTTGAAAGAATTCCATGCAGCGTAGCGTCCTGTGGAGCCATCAGAAGTTGGTGTTGTCGGTCGACATGACACGTACACAAATTTCGCCTTGCCTTGATCGCTATGCGCAAGGTACGGTACCCAAATTTTCCAGAAATAGTTCTAACATATACTGCTTTGATAGAGTGTAAAATAATCTAATGCTCTAATTAAGACTCCAAGTATCTGTCTTAACTTTTGTAAAAATGACGTGATTTCGTTTAATCCTGCGTTTGCAGCGCTGGATTACATTATCGACATTGTCGCTGTTATTTGGTGCCATTTCGAAGATGTGAGTCAATTACTCCAAATTACTGTGGCAGAATCGGCTGAACCTTTGCGCATTACAGGCCAGTGAGCGTACCAAGATGTGCAGAAGGCTAGGTCACTAAACCTCGCTCCTATGTTTAGAAATGCTAGCTTGATTTTTCGAAGTATGGATGGCGATCGCTCCAAAAAGCTCTAAGACAGTTGTAAGCGCACACTGAACGAAGGAATCCTCATATCGAAAACAGATTTCATATTCGGATTCTAACATCTAACTAAGATCTAACAACACCTATGAGCCCCTTTTCGGCAAAATCGGAGACAACAAATTTTTAACCCTATTTTACTGCGTTTAGCTAGCTTTTCCTGCCTAAAAATAAGGGTTATTTCTTAACAAAAAGTATGCTAGCACCTTAACCAGAAAACCAAAGTCCTCGAAACCGACACATAGTTTGCCCCTAATTGAGCCTAATATTTGGTAAAAACTGGGGTAGGCTAGGGGCTGTCAATTTTATTAGATTGAAACCGGCGCACGGTCACATCGCATTTTTTGCCAAATTTCAAACTTTGAGCTGGTATAGCTGAAGAAGGCAGCAACGCTCGAAAGCCAGAATACTTTTAATATTTAGCACTAGTAACAGTTAACATTTATGGTTGACTTAGTAAACGTTATGAATTGAATGAGCCACAATTTTAATTTGATTGAGCAGGCCGCAGTTTAAGAGGAAATGGTTTAGATTTTCACGCCATGCGTTGGATGATTTTCAGTTTCGTCCAAAGCAACCGCAGCTAATGCTTTATTTTCAAACTACCCGACATTGGTTTCCGAGCAAAGAAAAATTTACAATAAATTTAAAAAATTACAGTCTACGCTCCCCACGCTTTGAAGCAAATGTGTTACCCGAACCGCATTGCTCTATTGGATACCAGAGCCCAAATTGTTCTGGCGTCATCATTATACAAAAGGCGAAATGTGGGAGGGGAGAATTACTGCCCAAAAAACGAGAATCCTGAGCAGAGAGCTATCTTCACGACTTGGGATGCTACTGACAATAAAGCCCCCCCCCATTCTGTATCAGCTGACGGATTGACGCCAACTTAATCCTCCCGAAACTTGGACAATACTTTAATGCCTCGCCGCTCCGACAATGGATGAATAAAGTGTTTGACGTATTTTGAGCTGAAAATTTAGAAATAACTACATCTAAGGTATCAAAGATCAAATATTCATAATTTTTCTGTAATCTTTTGACAGTAAATTTTTACACAAAAAACTCCAATCGGTCTCAAGAAAACGTTTGTAGTTAGGTCTAAGTTCTGCTTCTCCCAAACATGGAACTTCATAAAGCATCATTGAAATGCTGTATTGACTGGAATTTTTTGATGCAAAATTGTCCAGTTCGACACAAGAGAACCTGGCTTTTGTTACCAAGTAAACTCATCTTTTGATGAATTTTTCAGTCGCTTTGCATGGGAAACCTTTTAATCAAGTTTTCTGTCGAGAATATGAAATTAAGTAGATGCTACCTAAAGTGCATACCTACGTATAGATAGACAAAGTTTTATGATAAATGAGGGAGGCTGATAGTTTATTCCTGATAGCTGATAACTGAAGATTCCAATAATAAACCTTACTCATCTACTTATGGAAAAAATTCGGAAATCTACTGAAAACAAAAGGAAACAAGCAAGATGTTTGTGCAAAATGTGTCTGTTTTGAGTATATTCGTCGTAAATATAGGCCTGCTGCGAGTATGTAAGCATTATTAGATTATGTAAGCATTAAAAGGCGTTTATGCAGAATTTTATCTACATGGAAGCTCCTGTATGGTCGGGAACCCCCTGTTGCTTCAACTCTTAAGGTCATATAAAGTCAGATGAATCTGTATAGAGGAACAACCGACAGGGGGACCAAATATTCCGGGAGGAACAAATCTTGTGGGGAACTAATGTTTCAGCCTATCATACCGATGGGGGAACAAACATTCCGGGGTACCAAATATTTGAGGAGGGGGCAAATATTTCACGACATCGAACGCTGTCAAACCTTATGTATGTACGTCAAAATCACATTACTCTAATTAATGTTAGCTTCTACTCTCCGTATTGTCTTAATTTGCATACGAAGCAAAGCAACGTTCCTAGCGTAAGCGCTCTTCTTCGTTTCTGAGAACCTTATTTGCATATCTTAACATGTATTGAGTTTTAACATAGAAGCTGTGTATTTTATGCGCAGTACTATCAATAACATTGCCTACATGCTTAAATTTTTTAAAAACTGATTATAGTAGACCTGCTGCGCCGAGGCGCAGCAGGAACAATGTTCATGTGAATAAGAATGTGAATGTGAACTATAAGCTCTCTGTACGAGCCTGAATTTAGCACCACTTTCTGCAGTAAGTACTGGCATGTCTAAAATTGCATGACAGGACAACAGGATTAGCGAAGACAGCAGTTACAAATCGGACGACAGTGATGTTTCAACACTAAAGCTGAAACTAGGTGTCAGGTTGCAAAAGTTTCAGTTTTTTAGTTTCAGGCGCTGAAACAGAAATTGACACCATTTGGAGAAGAATTGCGACTGCGATTGAAACTATTTTGGAGGAGACCTGAAACTGAAACTGAAAGTATCTCGGAGGAGATCTCAAACTGAGATTGAAACTATTTTGAGCTGAAATTAAAAATTAATCTGAAACTGAAACTGAAACTGAAACTAGTTTGTGGCAAAGACCAGAAGCTTACAAATTATACTTAGTTACCTAATTAAATTAATTGCAAAGTGCGCAATGACACTTTCTCTCGGGCCTATTTCTTTGAGACACCTGAAACCAGCAAGGGGGAACTATTTGCTGGAGTCAGAAAAGTTACACTTTTAAGACAATGTGAACTTTTTCCAAGTCTTTTTCCAGTTCCCAATTTCATTACATAAAGTGGTAATGAGAAATGAGTTTTACTGTTATTCAAATTCCTTCCAGACTTCCCCCTATATGCTTGAAACGTATATACTCTGTGTCGGCAGACAAACAGCAGGTCAAGTTGAGGGTTGGTGAATGTAAATAAAACAATTTAAATAAATTATATGGAATTTCCTACCAAATGCTTTCCAATTTCCTCATAAATGATGAGGTATGGTAAAATAAAGTTGCCCCTGGAGGGCACTTCAGTCTAATATTTGTATAAAAAGGGTATGGAGTGCGGTGCTTATCACAGCCTCACAAGGAGAGAACTTCAAATGCTGGATTAATCTCCAAATCCCTTCACCGACACGAACGCCAGAACTCCGACTACTGTTTCCTTACCACCGATGTGGTACTCGTAAATTTATCCCAAACAGATGTACATGTACAGAGGGTACCAATGATATAGAAGTTATGTGCGCTTCTCTCCTGGCTCCGTGGTGTAGTGGTTGCACGGCGGCAATACGGAAGATCGGTGGTTTGATTCCCGACGGAGCCAAATCTTTACACCGGCCAAACCGGAAAATTTTCGGAATTTTGGTAGAAACCATTTTTTCCGGTATGGCAAACATATTTAGCATGCCCAATTTTTTCGTACCCTTTGCCCTAACGGCGGCTGGGCTTGTACCTTGCCCTTACCGAGTGAGCTTGGATTCCCCTATATCCTCATGTTAATCTATGTTGGTGAACGTGAACATGAATAGCAGTAAATTAAAGCCATGGAAATACACCTTTTAGTGCATCTATAAAATAGCTAAATACACCAAAATACCTACCTTAAGTACACAGTGGCTTGGTGTACGACTTGTTTTGTGCCAATATTGTTCTATCTGTGCACAATCTATAACTGCCGCTTGCATGTTCGTTAGTTTGGTGCAGATCCCAATGCATCTATGCACAATTGCCTGCTGTATTCTGGTGCTAACACGGCTATCCTATCTAGATAATACGATTAAAAATAAAAAATCGAAATTAATTTTGATGAAATATTTGAATTTTAAAAATCAAAAATCTAAAATTTGAAATTTGTAAGTGTATGAAAAACCCCTGAATACACCTTTTCAGCAAAATCGAAGACAAAAATTTTTCGGTTCCCCTTGGTCCCCCCTTACGAATCGAAAAAACTCTAATTTCGCGAAATGGAAAAATGTTGCGATATTTGAACTCAGCGTGGTCGAAAACATACCCATATCGAAGTTCAGCTAATTTGGTCAGGTTTTGCGTAATCTGGGCCTGGGAGGGTTATCGTGAAAAGATTCCAAGGAAGAATAAGAAATTTGATTACAAAGTTAAAAAACTTCCCTGAAATTTATTCCCGACATTGAATTGCAGTTTTGATATTGAATATTATTATCAGATATAAGTAAAAACAGCATATATTGAAAAGTAGGCCATTCACCGGGCCATGTTCACACCCTAAAAGCCATGCGCGTCATGTGACAGAATTGAAAGAAATAGAATTCCCACTGCAGCGAGTTTGATCCGAAAAATTCGGGCCATCGCACCCACAACCTTTGGCGATCTAGGCCAACGCTGTACCGATTGAGCTAGTCAGGCACAATCGAACCAAGGTTAAGTTTGAATTCGTTACAAAACTACATCGACGTTTCTAGAAATGCGCACCAGTAAACTGTGCTAATCGCAATGTCAAATGTGAAAGGTTGAAATCAGGATTGAAAAAATTGAGGAAAAATGCACAGGGCGGGATCGAACCGCCGATCTTTGTCTTAAGGTGGTAGTATCCTTTTGTGCAGTGCTTTTGTGGTGATTTTTTGAAACGTTACAACTTTCGCAATTTCCGTCGTTTCAAAGCTTATTATCTGAACATTGACATGGGTTTACGAAACTGCAAAATTAGCAAAAAAATAGCAGAAATTTTCTGACATGCTGACCTCTAACAGGATGAATATAGAGCAAACATTTTTGAACATCGATTTCTCATAACTGAAGAATCGGCCAAAAGTTTTTTGTGCCACTATATAAAGGACATATGGGCCGAGGGACGTTTTATGAATTTGTCTCAGCAGGTCTTAACGGTCGAGAAAATAGGCCAAATGCACGGTAACACGAAATTTCGCAACTTCGCGTCCAGTTTTCTTACTACTCGATACGTTTTAGCCCAAACCAAGAAAAACGTCCCTCCGCAGAAGTAAGAATTTCAATTTAGCTAAAAATCTCGGGAATCTGTCGAGTAGTTTTTGAGAAATCGATGTTCGAAACAAAATAATCGCAGTTTTGCAAAAAATGGTTTTTCAGCCAAATCTCCAGCTTAAAGCAATAATAATAGGCATTCATAAAATGGGCATTTGGACGCTGCATCGATTGAGTATAAATAGTCCAACTTTGTCCTTAACATGTGGCAGTAATTTTGAAAAAAACTGATTTCCTCGAAAATGGCCATTTTTTGACCCTAAAAACAGTTTTTTGCGTATACTGACTTAACCACTAGAGATAGCTCAAAAGTTGTAAAAGCAAAAATGTTCATATTCGTGTCCTCTTTCTAGCCATAACAACCAATCACGTGTATTGTCTACCTACTGGAAGCCTAAGGCCAAAAACCAAAACTTTCTTATCTTTTGGCTTAAAAATACGGGACTGGTCCCAGAATGTTAAAGAGCACGGAAATAGGTTATTTCGTAAGTTTTAGCCATTTGCGTGAAGGATTAAAGCCGTATGAGTTAAAAATACCCGAAAGGAAACCAGCACCTTAAAAGTTGAAAGCTCTACCGCTTGCACCATTCCACTGATACTAGATTATTACACTGATTTCTGCCTTTCTGTTTCTGGGTTGCTGGTATTTAACACAGCTGAACCAGAAATGCAACTCATTTCCGTCTCAGCGACATTAGCATGTAGATATGAACTTTTCAATTGGAAAACTACGCCAGATAGCCTGCTTTTTTATAAAATTCAGTTTCTATACTCCCATGTCCTGCATAAAAGTGAAAATTCTACAGTGAATATTCACGACCGTGTCACTCGAAACAAATCAATAAATCTGAACATTTTCTAATGAGCTACCAATTTAAACATGCAAACTAAATTACAATATTACACTGTCTAACTGACGTCTGGTTACAAACTAAACCTTGCCTATATAAGGCTCGTAGCTCAATTACTACCAACCCGATTTCGTTTAAGACTAAGTAGTTTAGTTTGCAACTGTTAGAGTTTCAGAACTAAATTAGCAGTCGGCTTAACACAAAACGAGGAAACCAATTTCACATTGCATTTACAACTTCGTCTGATTCTGTTGGTAAACACTAAAATAAATTAGACGTTAGAGTTAGTCAACACTGTAAATACAATTTCTAACGAACTGTTGCTGTAGTACTTTTATCATTAATCTTTTATCGTATCATTTATCATTTGTCATCTCGGTTATCATTAAAGATAAATAGACTGACCCATAAGGCCGCTATATTATATAATATGGCCGAATATATTAAAAACGCCGAGGCCAACGGAGCTTGTTTCTTAAAAAGGAAGATGCATATTGTGATGTAGCCCACCCCCAACCCGGACAAGGTACAAGCTCTGTGACCATCAGTGGCAAGGAGTAAGTAAAATTGGCCGGAAAATAGGTTTTTATCACACAAATTAAACACTAAAACAAATTAAAGCTCGACCAAAAAGCGACACCCCCTTAATCAGATTTCGAATTTGGCACAAATTAAAGCTCGACCAAAAATCGGCCCCCTCAATCGATGAATCAGGTTTGGCATTACGCAGCAGCAAAGCAATTGCTTAGCTTGAAATCAGCTAATCATTTGCGAACCACGTGTCGGGCAAACCGAGATAGTTGCCATTTAAATGGCTAAACACAAACTTTATTATGGGCTCGCAGCAACTGAGTTTATAAATGAGTTGTACTTAATTGGCCCTAATACTTTTCGCGTACTTAACAGTAAACAGCAGCATTAACTGTAAAAATATTTTTCTTAACAAAAAATAATTTTTGTGAAACTTGGAACAGTTTCTGGCTAGCTAAGCTCTCTAGCTTAAACAAAGTTCGTCATTCTTGTCACACTCTTAGTTATTACTTTGGAAGTCGCCAGTGCAGTTTAACACTCACTCCTTAAGAAACTAGGGTACAGTCGGATAAAATTTCTTCACTTTGCTACGATCTTTATCAAGAATCTAAGCTGTTGTAGCAGGACAGCCCTACACAGGAAAAAGCTATTTCGTTACTAAAACTACAGGTAAAGCGCAGTCTAAGGGGCTTACCAAGACAAGGTAGAGTTGAGTTAAAATTAACTCGGTGCTTTTCATGAAAGGAAGGAAACTCAAGATTGAGTGGAGTTAATGCGAGTTAATACAGTTAATTTTAACTCTACTCTGTCCTTTCATAAAAAGGCCCTAAGACTGTCTATTTTTCTTACACGTGCTTGGAGAAGGGGCATACCCCCTGACCTAAAGCTCACCTCAACCCCAGTGTAGCCTCCCCCACAAAATGATTTCTTTTTTGATTAAAACCACCCTCTCAAAATTCCCCCTTCTGGAGATGACCGCTATTGTGCGACTAGCCAGATAACCATAACAGAAAGTAAATGTTGTCTGATTAGAAACAGCCAATTATTGAAAGCAATTACTTTTGCAACATGGGTATCAATTACTAAGTACTAGTCATGACATAAAAATCATCGAGAATCGTTGGATTAGATCGCTTACAGTCAACCGAAGTCAATATCAAATGTTTTCAGAGCATTCGGAAAAGTATACTACGGCTTTGTGGGGATGTTTTCTGAAATTCTTGGGCACAAATCGCTTGCTCTTTGACAGCAAATACTGGGAAATTTTCGAAAAATTGCTGATCGATGAAACGGATTTTCCAGAATTGACTTGCGCAGAATTGCAAGAATGCAGACGACGTTTCGGCGACATCGAAAAGCTGTCAGACGGAACCCTAATGTTGGTGATTGAAAAGTTTCGAGAAACTGAACAAGAACGATGCGAGAAACGAAAGGAAATCCGGTTACACCCAAATTCCGTTTTCGAACCAGATCTGGCAACTGGTGCAGAAATTGACGGAAATGGGAAATCGGAAAATCCCGAATCCTGCAATCCAGAGTCGTCCACTTTTACCGGAAGCAAAAATAGTTCAACTTTGAAACCGAAAAATGGAGATACCGAAATTTCGACCACTCAAAACGCTACCATGGTGGTTTGCGAACCAGACAATAATCTTCAACACAGAAACCGAAGGAGTAGGAGCTTTTGCTTCGTTTTTGTTTGTTTGACACAGCAATGCCTGAAAGCAAAATTCGTCGTATTTGTAACAGTTGAGTCTAAAACTTTGACATCAAAGAAAATTCTAAGCACTTAATACATAATTAATAATTAATACATAATTAATTTTAATTCAATTAGTTTGAACTCAATTGCTTTTCTTTTATTTTGAATATGTTTAGCATATCACTCAGAGTATAGAAATTCTTCGGAACAAAGCTCAGTACTAACCGGGCAATGGATTCCTGAAACAGAAACAGTGAGGACCAAATCAGAAAATCAAGAGATGAAGTCAGGAACAATCTTGTCAGAATATTCACAATACCGAGAGAATATGGAAACTCAAAGGACGAACGAAATTCGAATAGATGAGCAGCCGGAATCCGAAAAATCTGACGAAAATACAACGAATTCTGAGAAATCTAGAAACGAAAATCAGGCGAAAAATTCGGAAAATCCTTACGTCTGGATATGGGACGAAGAAGATTACTGGTACACACCGACCAGTAATCTCTGGAAAACCGAAATTTTTCCGGAAAACAACAAAATCCGGGCTGAACCGGACAAATGGTTGGAAACTAAATCGGTCCGGAAAACCGACCACAGTCCACGAAAGGCGCCTGGACTTTGCGTTGAAACCATCAAGACGAAGCGAATCGGGCTGCTGTCCCTGAAAAATGCATGCAAAAGACTGAAACCAACAAAATATAGAATAGGAAAGAACTGTGTTGAATAAATGTGTGTGCTAATTAAAGAAATGAAAGTTGTACACCATGATGTACCTACAAGCAAAGAACAATGAAACAAAATTAAATAATACAGTGGCTGTTTAGCGTTCAGGAATCAGTACAAGTTGTGATACACATTAAAGATGAATAATTGAGTCATTTCAGCAAGAGTCTATAATACCAAGAGTGGGAAGCTTGGCCCTTCCTAATGGAAATGGCCTGCGAGATGCTCGGCACGTTAAGGCTGAAATCTCGGGGGGTTACCACTGACCACTGTTCAGCACGTGTTTATGTGCGTTTGACCTAAAGGGCATCTGATTGGCTAAGCGCCCACCTTATGTCAAATTTACGTGTATAAGCGGACCCCCCCCCCCGAGATCTCGGGGGAGGGGTCCCGCTTAGCGTTGTTAAGCGTGTGTTTATATGCAGTCTAACTGAAATGCACTGATAAGAATTATGGTAGCTAAGTAGCCAATCAAACGCATTTCAGTTCAATCGCATATAAACACACGCTTAATAAAGATAAGCGGGACCCCCCAGAGATCTCGGGGGGGGGGTCCGCTTATACACGTAAATTTGACATAAGGTAGGCGATTAGCCAGTCAGATGCGTTTTAGTTCAAACGCATATAAACACATGCTGAACAATGGGAAGTGGTACCCCCCGAGATTTCGGCCTTAATGTGCCGAGCATCTCGCAGGCCATTTCCATTAGGAAGGGCCAAGCTTCCCACTCTTGGTATTATAGACTCTTGATTTCAGGGAACTGGTCTTCGAGTTACTGTGTGCCAGTTCATTTTGTGTTAAGAAATAACCTCTATTTTTTGGTCTGAAAAGCTAAATGCAGCAAAAATAGGGTCAAAATGTTTTGTCTCCGCTATGTTGATAAGTTACTTCTTTAATTTGTTCTTTGATCTGCTGAATCCGAATACAAAATCCGTTTCTCGATTTCCAAATTTCCAAACACTGGAGCGAAATTTAATGAACTAACTTCATGCACGTGCACTGGCACGGTAATGTGCACTGGCTTGTAATGTTCAAAATTTCAGACGACTCGCCAAAGTATTTTGGACCAATTGACTCAGATCTTCGAAACTCTCAGCTATGCCATATCGATATCATACCAGCATACAGTTGTTCCTAAGTTTTTGTTTGCCCACTGCTTGAAAAAGTGCGAAGGTGTCAGGAGCACTAATAAACATAATTGTTGGATCAGTTGTCCCCTAATGTCAAAAATAGATCAGTTAGCTGATACTGATTGTGTGACGGAGACACACTTTGGATTACAACAAATCACAAAACAAAAAAATGTGGTTGATTTCGCTTAATACGGACTCTTGCGGTCGCTTTCATACGATTTTAAGACTAACGTAAATTAATAGACAAATTGAAAAAATGGCATCGAAAGCTTGTCCTAACTACTTTACAGGAACGCTAATTTGCGCCAAATGTTGTTAATCATTAGGTCATTTGCTGACCAAACAGTTAACTAACGATTTGCTAACCACAACCATTTGCATAGCAGCAATTTCCTTGCACTAAATGTTGTTAGCAAATTATTAGTCAGCCATTTGGTTAGCCGGAAATTGAGGCGGGACTTCTCTGAACCAATCAAATTACGGCGCAATATCCAATCAACTTCAGTGAAATAAGTCTTAACTCAACATTAAATACATTTCAATGCCATTAATTTCTACTTAATGACTTTCTTACACGTGTACGAAATGAATATTGCTATAATACATACATACGTACAAGGTGTGTACTTGTGGTATGTATTGAAGTATGTATTTATGACCAAATTCTTACTAAGTATATTTTGCTTAAAGAAATAATGAAAGACGCCTGCCTGCAGTCACTAAGGCCGTAGCCTTAGTCCGAAGAGGAGAGAGCCAATGAGCGCCCATTGGCTCTCTCCTGTTCGGACTAAGGCTACGGCCTTAGTGACTACAGGCAGGCGTTTTTCATGATTTCTTTATGATTAATGCCTTGTATCCTTCGTGGATCCGCCTGCTGGCCAGCGTTTACTTCATTTTCTTGACGTAAGTACATTTTGCGTGAAAGTACAATTCCTCATAAAACCAGCGGCCCATATCACCATGGCTAACTCCACGAACATTTTAATTCGAGTAGTGCTTTTTGTGCTTCGAATGATTTTTGCCCGTATTTGACTGCACACTGTCCATTTTACCAAAACAAAACAACTTTAGGGGAAGTTGCCCAAATATGGACACCTGGGTTCCTAATATGGACAAAAAGTCTTTACCATAGCGGCAATATCAATGGGTTTTTGTTAGTTTTCAGAAACCAAACAGTGTTTTTGACATTGCGTTCAACCTCTAGGACTATTTTATGCTTCTTAAACTCCTTAGCAAATTAGCATTAAAACATGTGTTATAATGGTTTTCGATTAATTTAACTGAAGTCATGAGTTTAGTCAAAACCCGGGTCTTTCCCATTATCCCCCCATAGCTTCGTAGAAGTACTGAAGATGCATACTTTGACGGATTGAGTTGAAATTTGGTAGGGGTAGGTTTTCGAACCTGCTGATGTCAAAAATGCAAAAATTTTAGAATTTTAAAAATTTTTTTAAATTATTAAAATTTTAGTTTGGTAAGGGGGGACCAAGAGGAACCGAAAAAATTTTTTTCTTCGATTTTGCTGAAAAGATGTATATAGGGGTTTTCGGGGACGCAGAACACGAATCTGAAATCCGTTTTTCGATCCAGCTTTTTGTTAGCTCAATATAAGCTAAAGTTCTAACCTTAAGATGCAAGCTTAGCCTGAGCTAACAAAAAGCTGGATCGAAAAACGGATTTCAGATTCGTGTTCTGCGTCCCCGAAAACCCCTATATACATCTTTTCAGCAAAATCGAAGACAAAAAATTTTTCGGTTCCTCTTTCCCCCCGTACCAAACTAAAATTTTAAAAATTTAAAAATTTTTTTAAAATTTTAAAATTTTTGCATTTTTGAAATCAGCAGGTTCGAAAACCTACCCCTACCAAATTTCAACTCAATCCGTCAAAGTGTGCATCTTCAGTACTTCTACGAAGCTATGGGGGGATAATGGGAAAGACCCCAAAACCCTTACCTAACCCGACCCCATCCTTAAGCTTGTATACAAGCATTTTGTATATAAATTGATTAGATCATCTTGATCATCTACTCATTAACTAGATTCGCTTTCAAAAGTTTAACATCGATTAGTCCTCGTGTTGGAAGCGGGAGGATAAAAGCTGGGAGTGGAGGTACAATAATGAAGGCTATTCCTTGCTACCCTTATGCATACTACATTATGCTTGTCATTTTGATATGTCATATCATTGCGTTACAAAGCGAAGGTGGTGTAAAGTGACTTAAGCGTAATGTATTTAACTTTAACAAAAAGTGTTAAACTGAGAGATACAAAAGAAGGTAGACATGACACAATTGTGCATAACCTTCTCACACCTTAGCCGTTATGTTCAAATTTGGTATGGATGCATTTACAATATATATCGAACGATCTGCGGCAAAATCATAACTGCTTTGGAAAATTTAAAGATTTTAAGCTTTACGAGGAGGACCAAGAGGAACCAAAAATACTTTCTGATTCCAATTTTGCTAAATAAAAGGTTGTATACAGGGTTTTCAGAGCCGCTAAACACGAATCTGCAAACCGCTCATTGTTACAGCTCAGTACAGGTTAATGTGGTACGCTTGACAGCTAATTCTGATAAGAACTGGATCGAACAGAGTTGTGTGTGTGTTCATCAGTTCGGAAAAACTGACTGTCAGCCAACATTGGAGAAAAAGTCAGTCCCTTTGATAAACTTTTAAGTTTCGGAGAAGAAAGATTTGCTGCAGATCGATCAGAAATGTGTTCAAATGCCTCCTTGCCGAATTTGAAGTAAATAGGTTAAGTTTTGCGAAAGTTAACGCAGGTGCCTTAAGGTGCATTCATAGTCGCAAACGCATAGAAACGGGCGTCTACGCATCAGATTGTAACATGCCGGTTTAACCGTTTAAAAATAATTGTAGCGTATTCATGCTCACAAACGCATGCAGCCGTTCGAAGTACGCGCGTCTACGCGCGCTTGCTTGCTGGAACTATGAATGCACCTTTAGTGTCGCCGTCCTTTATTGCTACAATGGCTGGCTGTCCAACGGTATCGACTTGGAACAAAATTGTTAATTGTCATCAAACTTTAAATATTGATCTACATTAAATATTTTGAAGGACTGTTCATAGCATGAAATTTAGGGATTTTTGAAAGTTCGCGGTTCCAAATTTCCCAGTTTGTGCAAACTTGTTCCAAACTACGAACTATGAATTTTCAGCATCAAATCAATTTAGTGCAAAATGTGCGATTCAAACCTTTCAAATTGCATACACAATTTACAATATTAATCAGAAGCCTTTGCCAGAACACAATTAAACTGTTGTAACTCATTAAAAATAGAAAAGATTTAATTTGCACCTCTAGGTACTTCGTGGAATTCATCAACGGCAGGAAAAATTTATATCAAAAATTTGACCAATTTGAAGAAATTACAAGGTTACTGCAACTGTACTGAATTACAGTTAAGGTTGAAATGCAGTGTCTACGGTATTTAATAAGACATCATAAATAAGTTTAGTAAAGATTAAAATCATTGGCAAAAGGTCATAGTCTGTAAGAAATTTCCGACTCATAATTTTGATGCAATATAGTACTAGGATCATGATTGTGCAATGCCGATGACTTTCAGCCAGTGCAAACTAACTGGTAGCTTAAAGCGCTCATGCTAAACTGCAAGGTGGCTGCAGTTTTGATGCATAAATTGCTACAACAAGCAGTACAGCACAGGCCATACTTACCCAAAAACTGCAGACAGGAAGACAAATAGACCAGGCAATAAAATACATTTCAAATTGGCGAAAATAATTCAAAATCCGATGAAAACGGATTTATCCGTTGATTTTGGGAGCTAATTCGCCCTGAGCCAGAAGCCTGTGAGGTTTGAGTCAATTGCTGTCACAGGTTTCAGCCTCAGGGAAACTGAACTCCGTTTCAGATCTGAAATTCGAATCCGGAATCCGAAAATCCGGAAATTTCTGAAACAATACCGGAAAAAATCGTTCAGTTGGAAGAAACTAGAGACAGACAGATCCAACTGGTTGCTGTGAACGCTGAATACTGAATGGCAGAAGTTTGATAGGATTTTTAAAGTCTCTTGGGAGCTATCCACTAAAAGTTAGGTCACGAGTGCTACGAGTTTGGCAGGCAGCGCGCAAAATTAGCGCACAGCAAAGCCTCTTGTCTCTCTTCTCTCTAGTTTGGCTCAACACTTTGACCTACATCTTGGGCTCATATGTATTTTACATCTACGTAGTATTGTACTGAATTGGTTAACACTTTTCTGTACTACATACGTACGTATATATTAACGCTTTTTCTCTACAGCTCTGTCCGAGTTGCCCAGAGTACGGTGACCTCAGAAAATTTGTAGTTTTCAATAAAGTTTCAGGCGAAAGTGCCATTAAACTTGATGTGCGACTTTTTCCCTTTTTCTGGAAAAAGTTTTCAGGCTACGCTAAGACACAGAAGAATTGTAGGATTGCTGGGGGGAAAATTTATGCGATTATAACCGTACATGTCCTTTTCAACCACATTAATGTGTTACTCTGTTACTCTGCATTTAGTTTAAAGTAGAATTCTATTAAGAAATATCATCTCGAAAGACCTTCACACAGAGCCATCTAAGAAGTTCTTCCCAAAATATTGAAGATTGGTCTTCAGTTCGCGTACACTTTTTTGCCTTATTTGGCCCAATTTCTTCAGCAATCTAGTTCAGAGCGCCTGACTTTTCCTACCACAAAAACTGTATGCTTAGCTTTTGTGTAAATAAGTAATCATAGGGGAAAATTAACTGATTTTTATCGTTTTACTTCATTTTTCGACAATTTCCTGAAAAAAGGCCAGTGTTTATAATAGTATATACGTACACCGTTTGACAGTAACCCTCTGCATTATGTTTAGAATTTGAACGGTACTGCTAAAAAGTGGTTCACTTTTCTGCCGTCTTCGGACATTAGCCTTATTTCTAACTAATACTAGGCCAAGGTTAGTCTAATTAGCTGCTGTTTTGTTGCAACTGTAACTTAATATTCCCAGTGCGGTTAGAATAGTTTACGAATGGTGAGTGTCACTGATAAAAGATGTAAAAAATTGAATCTTTTATCCTGAAATTAAATTATTAAGTTAAACTACACGCTGATTGGAAATGACATAATTAATGGCAAAAGTTTTAATATAATTCTGCAAATTGTTGGCAAATATGTGAAGTATATATAGAGTAAAAATAGAAGGAATGAGTAGAAGAATAGTTTATTAGTATTTATTTATTTATTGTTAATGTGAGAACATTAAATTTTATTTTATGCCTACCTTATTGTCTTTGCGACGGTTTAAAACCAATTATTTTTCTATTTGAATCTACATCTAAGGGTTTTCAATAACTTTATATTACTCATAGTTTCTATCACCGAACACAATGTATACTTAAGAGTAACATTTGCCAAATTTAATTGATTGGATTCCAAAAAGCTGAATATTCAAGTAATACTGTTGAATTTAACCAAACTCAACAAATCTATTTTATAAATCAAAAGTCACTTCACTTGAAGCCAATCCCAGAACATGTTTTATTTTTCATTTGCTTTGTTCACAAATTTAAATAATATTTTGCACTTTGAACTTTTTCTTTCTCCAATCATCATTGTTGCCTCCTGTATTGATCTGGGCGGTTTGAAATTGAAAGTCCTTCAAAATCATGCGAGCATAGCTATGCATGAGTTGTGCACCGCACCCAACGGGGCCAGATAGTAGTATGCCAGAGTATACTTGTGCTTTTGTCACTTCAGTTTGGATACGAACTCCTTCTAGCCTTTGGTGGGACTGCAGACACGGTAGGTTTGTACCTCGTAACGTTTACCTCGGTGACAGAGCGTTAATCCGGAAATGGTGGGTTCAAAAACCCCCGGTGGCACAAATGTTTCGGATCGCAGGTGCTGTAGTGACATTCGAATTTCTTTAATTATGCCCTGTCTTATTGGATGTGCTACGGATGACTCTGACTGCTGACTGACTGATTCTACAGGTTTTCTTAAAACATTGAAACTAGAACCTTTCTATGTATAAATACATATATTTATCCATATAAAATCGGTTCAAGGCTTATTGTCTAGTCTAGTCAAGTCTAGTCTGCTGCTCACAGGAACCATGTTTTATGTCCATTAAAAATTGAACACCTAAAAGCGTGAGATCATTTGCTTTGGCTGGGAAAATTGTACAAGTTAATAATTTTGCCGATTCAACCCCACCACAGGGTATTGTAAGAAATGAAATTGTCACTTCAGCACCTGAGGCCCGAAATTCGGGTGGCACTCGAACCGACCACTTCCGGATTAACGCTCCGACGTTCCGCCTACTGAGCTACCGACGCTACAGTCGCATCAAGCTAGAAGGAGTTCGTATCCAAACTGAAGTGACAATGATTAATAATGCGTTATACAACACGGACAAACACATGCCTTGCCTTTATGGGCATGCCTTTCCTTTCCAGTTCGAGAATTCAAAACTGTTCTGTGAATGATGAGCTCACTCCTTGCTGAAATAACAATCACCTCACACAAGCAGTGTGTTACACGTGCCTAGTTACTCCTAAGTTCTTCGTTGAAGGCAAGTAAGCCTTACGCAGTAAAGACCGATATGCGCAATAAAAGTTAGCAGTCAACTTGGAGAGTAGAGATGATCCTTTCGGCCCGATAAATCTGAGAAATTTTTTCAAATGCGGTCCGGAGCTGGTCGAAACGGACAGGTTCGACTCTCAGAAAGTGTTGAGAAAGCACTAAATCCAGCTAAATATTTACTCATTCTGGTTATTTTCAGGCAAAATTAACACCACGTTGTATTTGATATACTATTGTTAGTTATTTTGGAAATTTACTTTGGCGGGCCGGGTTGGGCCGGACTAGACGAGCCGAGCAAAGTTTTGGAGCGGATCGGGCCCGGCCGAAACAATTCGGCCCATTTAGTGCAGACCATAGTTTTTGCCCTACATAGTGACTGTGTCGTGATTCTGATCATCATGATAATATCTTGATCAAACTAAAGAAAGGGTTCTCAGGAGGCTACTTCACAGTCTCAATTTTCATCTAAAAACTTTAGATACATTTGTGATACTTGTTTTACAGGACGCTTCAAGCTTTGTGGATGCTGAAAACAGATAAAATCTGAAAATTATAACTGACAGTCTCCTAAACTGAAGTCAATTTTCAAGATGTATCTAATCAGCAATCACCTAAACCAGACAAAATCAAAATGCTTAGTTTGAAGCCGATGCTGGAAATAGAAAGTAGGATTTAACAATCTCAGTTAATCAGGCCTGATTTTCGTGTAGCTCGCGGATAAGCTTAACACAACCAAAACCAGCCAGCGAGTTTCTTAATTAACACTGCCTCTACTGACAATCCATTATCAAGCTCATCTCATTTTCTGGCAGAGATTATAAATCTGGCAATCACACTACTCACACAAGTCGAACGGTCTTTAAGTTTTCTTATAACCATTTTAGATTAATTCATCACAAATGAAAAACCTTTGAAGGGTTTGGATCTTAACTTTTTGGCTAATTATAAAGCTTAAGCAGATCTTCATGTTATATACCAACAGCTTAAGCTTTATGAAAGCACCTCGCAAGCTGAAAACCTCCCCCGCAATTAGCAGCTTAGCTTAAGCAGATATATGTTAAGCTTTCAGAAAGCTAAGCTGAATATTAGCATCCTAGATTCGAACTTAATGTAGCTGAGATTTCTTTGTCAATTTAATTCCATGCTATTACTTAGACACAAGATAAACTGCATATCACATACTTCAAGGACAACTAAAGCTTCGGAACCTCCAGTAGCGCAGTGGTTTTTTACTGCGCTACAAGTGGACGATCATGTCAAGTCTAGAGCTTGAACAAAAAATTAGCTCTAGCACCGTATTTCAGATATCGCTCCTGGGCAATATACCGAGATTGTCAAGGTGTGGCCGCCTGTCTGGTAGACCTACCACAGCACCTCCATTACGGTGGACGTAATGGACGTACTGATTGCCTTGTAAAACACCTCGGGTAATTGCTAAGGCAAATTATTCAGTGTCAGCATCCCCCTTCCCTCAAAAAATGCATACGTACTAAGCTGGCACTACCCCTAACCGGAGCACCGACTGGGGTGAGGTGACTGTAAAAAAAACCTAAAGCTTCGCCTTTGACCGACCTGGGTTTGATACTTTTAATTCTGTTGTGACAATGCTGTATTCAACGTCCATATTCATTGTGTTTGTTTTTTCTTGTTTCAGGTGGTAGCGATCTGGCTCAAGGTGGCGACCGACTATGATTGATCGATTGGGGAGAAATCGTCCAACTGCAAGATTAAGATGGATTCTCTGTTTGACTATCGCTTTGATTGCTCAAAAATGTGATTCAGGTAAAGACAATCTATTGGTCCGAGTAGTTTAATTTAAGATTTTATGGGATTCAATGGGAAGTGAATAAAAATGAAAATTCATTTTGAAAGGAAGAAGATACTTTTAAGTTTGATAGCTTCAAATTTATATTTTTTATATATTTTGCAAGTCTTGCTTACTCTTTTAAAGACTTTAGATATTGGTTTTGATTGACCAGCATAAACTGTGTTTTTGTGACAAATGTTAATTAAGAAATTATGACTGGAAACATCTGAAATCCAAATTTTTGTTGCAAGTTTCATTTTTATTTCTTTTTCTTTATCTTTCTTTTATCTTTATTTCTTTGCTTTCTTCGCACCAGCTTTCTTGATGTATCCTTTTTTCGTTTACAAACTGCTGACATAAATTTACATGAACATAGGGAATTGAAATGAAATATTTCAATCTTATAGAACTCATAGATTTTACTGCAATTGTGTCTTTCTTCCCGTATTTCCAACAATTATTCATTTTTCTATAATCGAATCACACTTTATGAGAATAAGTTTAATGGTTGCTTGAGGCACACTATATTGTCTGCGATGGAGGTCGCATATTTAAACAGTTGATATATCGTCTTCTCAGTTCATACTAGCTCTTGGGGTGTTTTCAACTGTAACCCAGTTTCAAAAAAGTTTTCATCAAACTCACAAAAGATGAAAAATGTTTGAAAACAACTTTGATACTTACTTAATTTCGAAATTCAGTAAGAACACAAC